>JAKTPE010000007.1:0-56643 GCA_030557465.1 Kuraishia cidri | reverse complement strand
ATTTAGACTTTTCCAAAGATTTTGTCTTTCAAACTGCAAACGAAAATGCTCTCCCGATTCCTTGTTCTCGCTGTCACATTACTATCAGTTCTGTCCCAGGGCCGGGCAGCTCCAACAAAAGTGACCGCTGAGGACCTGGTTCAAGCTCTGAAAACACAAAATCAGACTCTCGTGGATGTGTCAAGTGATGTGATATACAACGCGACAACTGACTTTCTCAATTATTTCCTCTTTCCAAACAACGTTATTCAGGCAGACCTGATCAACAGCACTTTTTTCTCAGAAGACTGCAAAGGAAGAGTTGATGTCACAAGAAACTTTGAGGGCGTCGAGCTCAACACCGAGTACATTTTTGGACTGTTCGCCAAGAACAATTACTCATCGGACACACATTTTGAGCTACTTCCCTACCCTGCTGAGTTTGAGGTGTCTGAGTTTATGGCTTCGGGGTATCAGACCTCGATCTCTGTAATTCTCAATGTTACCTACCCATACCTTGATAACTATACTCTTCCCCTTCAAATGGATTTGTGGGTTTATTACAACGACAAGGGCCAGACGCTTGAGTACGATGCTACATTCAGAAGGTTTGCGTGGTTCTACGACTTGGTCATCGCGCTCATGGCACAAAAAACCTTGAGCCTCCAAGGTGACAACAGACCGTTTGATGATAGGCAGTATGTTCTTGGAATGGAAGAGCTTCAAAAAAAGGTGATCAACTCGATCTGCTATACTGCGGACACCTACTGCGTTGGTGAGAACCAGCAATATGATTCTTATTCGGAGTGCCAGCAGTGGCTGCAGGATAATGTGAGATTTGGAAAAGGCTACGAGGGTGGTCAAAATACCTTGTTTTGCAGAAATATTCACCAGAACATGGTCCCACTAAGACCAGATGTGCACTGCCCTCATATTGGCAAGACTGGCGGTGAATACTGCGTTGACATGAATTACACCGACACCGTTTGGAACTATAAGGACTACTTCCCGGTACAGTTTATGAACGAGATCAATGTGATTGACCCGCAATATTTGTTCACCGCCCAGGAATTTGAGGCATCAGAGAATTGATTGTTTTGAAGCACTTTATGGCATATTTCCAATTCCATTTTACGTTTTTGTTTCTGCTTTCGCGTTTCAAAAATTTGAAGCAGGCTACGCTAGTTATACATAATATATATACCAATATGAAATTTTAGTTTAGTTTCATGTCAAATTAATCAATACTCGTATGGTGATCTTCTGGCACAGATGAAATATACAGTTGGGTACGCAACTCATATTTCTGTCAACCACAAACACATCGTGTTGCACTGCCGGGTTCTTGCACTGGGTTGTCTCGAGATCGGCCCGAGTTCACTTCCTCAACCGATGTCCGTTTCTGCTGCAAAAAAATTTTATAGATTGTTCAGAGATCGAGTATGGTGCGGCGAGACTAAAATCTCAATGAGCTTAGATCGGTTCCGAATGTCTCAGTGCGAGTGCGTATAAACGAACTGCAAGAGATTTTCGGATAAATAAGAGTCTAAATCAATTCTCAGCTTTCTCTTTCCTGCCCTGAATTAAATCGAGCACTAGCGCACATGGCCAACTAGATTTGCTCTGCTCCGATAACAATCAAAAAATCCATTCCAATTTCAATTTTTGGTTGTGGTGCTTTTCTCATTCCTGCCCGATGCTTTGCAGTCTCAAAAGAAGCCACTGCAGAAAGCATAGTTGGGTCTCTGAAATCAGTTCAAGACATCTGCTAAAGGTTCAACTTGAGACGCTTCCGTTCCTCATATAATCGCTTCTCCACATAGATCGAAATATGTTGTTCTAGTCTACATCAAGTTGTTCCCGTGCCCTGGCCGGAAACACAACAGAAACCGGTCTCATCGCTCAATTTCGCTGGACAAGTTTCCGGAATTCCGCTTAAACCATTCCATTCCGCCAGCCACCGGCTACACGTCGGCCAGCTCTTCGCCGGCCCGAACAGGCCATTCCCGGCCCCCAAACCGCCAGATCACGAATAGTGTCGCCATCGTTCCCTTGTTCTTCACCTGCGGTTTATTGCCCTTTGCACGGCACTGAGAAAACTTTTCCTTGTTATTTTTATTGTTTTGAGTTTTGCTTTGTTCTATGCGTCTACAACCCACTCGAGTGCTGTCTCCCGGCCGAAAGTCATCAGAACCTCTTCTGGATCCTCAACGAAGCAGCGCTCGCCTGGTGAAAGGCGTTGCGTGCGCATCAGATCTCCACGCGCCATTTCTCGAATGTAGGGTGCAACCTCGACAACAACAGCCGTGTCGCTGAGCCTCACAAATGCACAGGCTGGCTGCGATTCGAGAAATTCGGCTGCACTGTAAAACCTTCTCTCGCGCTTCCTTGTACCAGAGCGAGACAGCCGCGATGCGTAGTACTCCACTAATGACTCACGGATATCATTCGGTGACGATTTCCTCGTGGGTTCTTCGCTAACAACGCCAGGGTTCTCTGCAAAGTGTGAGAAGTTGTTATTGAAGTGGCTGCACAGCTGATATAGATCCGTTTTTATGGTGGGGGTGGCTGCCTCGGGCGGCTGTTTCTGCTGTTGCTGTTGCACTGTGGCGATCCGTATCTGTACGAGGTACTCACCATAAGGTATTGGGGCGCCCTGGCACAATAGTTGCAGATCCATTAGGGATTTCCTGATATCTCTACAAGAAGCAATGTCTTGTAGAATCTCCGGCTCGACGTTGTACCCCATTTTGCGAGCCACCTCTCCGAGGTATTGCTCGAGGATGCTGCGTTTAGGCTTGTGTGCTTTGTATATCGTTGAGTTGTCAATGATAAACCCTGGAATGCTTTCGAGAGATTCACAGGTGAACACCATGGGGCGGTGCGAGTAGTTCATGAGGTTTCTCACGGCGCCCCAAAACTCTCTGTCCTCCTCGTCAAAGACAACATCGCAGTCGTCAAACAAAATCACACCATCCTCGACTGCGCTCCCATTCACGAGCTGTGTCGTGCCAATCTGTTTCAAATGGAAGTTGATATCCTTTTTCCCACGAGCCTGGCCCGAATTGATCTCAAATACATGCCCACCAAGCTCGTCGCGCACGCTGGCGTACACCGCTGATGTCTTGCCGCAGCCACTGGGACCTTGAATGATGAGAATAGGCACAAATACCTCTTCGTCAGTCGCGTCCTCGTCGTCTTCGTCCACAATGAAGTTATCCATCTCGGATGCTGACTGCTGGCGTTTTGCACGTTTCAGGTACATCTCACGTTTCCGTTTGCTCGTCGACTTGAGCCGCGTGAATGCATTAGTGATCCATTGCTTGACTGAGGAAAACGTTGCTCGTGACGACAGCAGGTGTGTGTGTGACCGAGGGTGGAACAGGTCGCACCACTGTACAGCTCTGTCGTGCGGCCGTGGTTGACGCATGCCAATGACGCGTTGAATAGGAGGAGGCTGTTCTTCTTCGCTGGGAAGCTCCAGTCCTGTTATGGAGTATGCGTATTTCCGGGGCATTGGTTTTTCTGTAATTTTTCTGTGATTGTCCATAATCTCTTTGAGTTCTGCAGCGGAGCTTGGCTCCTCGACGTTTGATGTGTGGGGTCGCCGCCGCCGCAGTAAAAAACTGTCGATTTCTCTGTATGTCTCGCGCTCGCACACCAGAAACTCGTCTCTTTTCAAAACAGGCAGCGCCAGAGACTTTAGCTTGTGTACCAGCACGGCCGTGTTGTTGGTCTTTGTGGCCGCTGCACTTGCCGCCGCGGCCGCCGCCTCTGCCCTCTTTGACACCTCGGCAAAAAATGACGGCGTGCCCTTTGACACCCCAGCAGACAAATGCACATTCCCGCGCGTGAAGAGGGGGTTCTCTTCCTCTTCGTCATCTGATGTCACCACGACGGGCGAACTAGTAAGAGATCGCAGTCTTTCTGGATCCATGCGCAGCGATACATTCAGTGAACGCTTCGGCCGCCGTACCAGAAACTTACCACCCTGCACCACCACCGGTGTTCCACTGCGCTCGCTGTGCTCGCTGCGCTCGCCGTCGCTCACCGACTTGAGCCGCTTAGGATCCACTTTGAGCGTAACGTTCAGCGGGTCGCGTGGCTTGGCCACTTTGGGTTTTGTACTCTTCAGTGAAGCAAGAAACGCCTGCGCAGACACGCTCCTCGACTGGCCATGAATCAGTGCATCGCGCTCTTCCAGGTTTGTTTCCTGTGTGACTGATTTCTTCGCCGGTCCCATCAACAGATCCTTTGCGCAGATGCCCCGTGGCTCCTGCGGCTCTTCAACAACCGGGTCTGAGCTGATCTCCACCACTGCCTGCTCCTTCAATCGCGGCGGCCTAAAGTTTGTGAAGAAATTCGCCTTTGGTCTCGTTGCCGTCTCGTCAATGTCCGAGATCTCATCGTCGTCTTGCGTGGCGTCAGATTCGGCACGCGGCGTCGGCGGAGACGGTCTGCCCTGGTCAGACGAATCCTGCGTCGACGTCAGCAGCGACATCAGCTCCGGCTCAACAGCGGCCATCGTCTGTGTTTGTGCCTTGCCCTAGGTGGCCGATGTCTCTTTGATGTCTTGCTCTCGCTGATGAAAACAGACGCGCGCGCGAGCCCATATACGCCCTCGGAACTGGGCCAGTAGTCACGTGGATATTACCGGAAATTGTCCCCTCGTACGCTTTTGCTTAATTTTTTTTCTGATACTATATTACTCTCAGCAACATCCCGGACTCAAAAATAGTAAAAGATCCAAGTGACATTTCCCAATATTCGGTGAACGAAAAGCGTGCGCACAGAGGCCTGACGTCAGACGCGCAGACCGCACTCCGGCTCCGGCCCTGTTCCTCTGCAACGGGCGCGCGCGCGTGCGCACACAAGATAAACCCCAGATTGCGGTGACTACTTTTTTTTTCTTCTGTTTAGAGCAACATCTGTCACACTACAAGCAGAAGCACAACGTTAGAAAATATGTCGTCAAGACTGCGCAAACAGTACAGTGCAGATACTCTGAGGCGCTGGACGGACAACGCGCGCAAGGAGTCGTACCTGTGCGGGTCTGTACTTGAGCACAGCTACACACTGCCACAGCACGTTTTTGAGCAAAGCGCCCCGGTGTCACGGGACAGGAGCGAGAGTGAGGATAACTACGACGAGGACGCGTACGACGATGAACCAGAGTACGGGACGTCGTCTCTGGGCGCACGGTCGAGGCTCGTTGGAGGTGAGTATCGTATCAAGCGTTTCGGTTTTACCGGGGTAGACAAGGGACAAGAGATACAGAGCGACTAACCCATGGTGCCAGCGGATTCGTGGATCGACGTAGAGCAGCGGCCCAGGCGCCGTGCCCAGCTGCGTGCTCGTCGTGATGTTGCTGACCCAAACACGGACGGTTTCAAGGACTCGCAGATCGATATCAACTCATCGCTCTCTGCGATTTTGCACGGCACAAGGGATGCCACGGGAGCAAAGAGTCCCGTGTCTGCGGTGTCGTCGTCAATGGCCTCGTCGTCAGTGTCTAGCAGCTCGTCGCTGCGCATCAGTATCAGGAAGCACTTCAACAGCGATGGCTACGGAGACGGCGACGATGAGGGCGATGGAGCGTCGATTTACAGTGTGATATTCCAGGTTGGGTGTATTTCGGTTGTTGTTGCTGGTCTCAGCTTCAGCATTGGGTTTGTGTTTGGAGTGAGAAACAGATGATTACGATTTTTTATGTGGCTTTATTTATTCTCTGGGGGACTTTTTGGTATCAATATGGTTGGGTTTCTTTCTTCACTTCTTTAACGATTGGGCGGGTGTGGCTTTTGGTTTGGTTTGGTTCGGGTTCTTTTTTTCTTCTCTCTTGGTTTTCTTTTCTACACGATTAATAAAAAGTAGCTAATGGTATTATATCATCCAACACAACGTCTTGCTGAATGGTACAGCAATCACCGTGAGCACAGCTATGAACAACCCCATACGCGCAATGGGGTCAGAAACAACGCCAAACCACACGGCTTTATCCAAATGCACACGCACTCCAACGTGTCGCACGTACTCCTGAGCATCCACGTCAAACCTGCTGCTGTAGAAGTCCGGGTCAAGTGTGAGCGCGAGGTGTGCGCCTGTGTCAGACTCGCGGTACGCTAGTGACACACCAACGGGGTGAACTGCGGGCCAGCACACACGTATCGAGTACGCCGTCCCTGGAATCAAGTCATTCAGGGCTATCACAGTCTCAATTTTCTCGAGCGCTGCTGATGAGAAGGGGCCTGGGGCGGTTGCTGCGGCGGGTTGTGTCGGGGGCAGAGCACAGATGTCGAGATCTAGGTACGATCCTGGGCTGAGCTGGTGTTGCGCACCGGTGTCGCTGAGCGGTGCTGCGGGTGTTACAAGCAGAGTCTCTGTGTTTGCAAACGCATTGCTGATCAGAAGTGGCAGAATGGCCAGTGCTCGTGCTAGTTTCATTGGCCTCTGTGCTCGTAATAGAGAGATGATCAGGAAAGTAAATCCAGGGCATCGGTATACTAGATACGATGTTACGCTGCCAGAGATTTTAGCCGTTGGCTCGGACAAAAAAAACTCCCATTGGAAACTTTTAAGATAATAAATAATAAGCTTCTAATAAATAAAATGATAAATATTCGTTCACTTGGTCTTTTCCTCAGCGAAAATCCGCACAGGGTAATCGGCAGTGAACATGCCATGCTCAGGTTCCTCCGTGATCCTAAACTTCACACCGTTCAAACTTGGCGCCACGATTGGCGCTCCGCCCTGACCTAGTAACTCGCCCTTGAGGATTTGCGGGTCCAGGGCCGCGAGCGTTGACGCAAGCGACACAGGCTGCTGCGCGCCCGCACTGTACACCTCCAGCTCCTTGGCGCCCTTCTCGCCGATAGAAATGCGCGGCTTCTCGACCGAGCCTAGAGCAAGCAGCCCGCTCACTTTCGTTTGGTCGAACGACGAGATTTGTGGGTAATTGCGGCGGTGGTCGCGTTTGTGGTAGTCGTTTTGTGCAATGTCTCCAGCGGGGATCGTGCGTGGGTCAACATACTTCAGTGGTTCCGAGCCGGGCGATGGGTTACGGAATAGCTTCACTGAAGGGTTACCACTCGAACGGTTCGGGACCTGTTGAAGTGTTAGTGAGAGGAGGAGGAGTAGATGAGAACGGAAGAGGATCCAGCGTCACGTACCAGAGTCAGAGTCTTTCTGATCAGCTCCCAGACACCCTTCGAGCCAGTGGTGTACTTCTTAAAGACGGGTACTGGTCCTCCTGACATGGTCAATGGATATGTGTGAATATATTTGTGCTCGAAAGCTGATCCTGTTGCGGCTCTGGTTGTGGCCCTCTTTACACACGAGAAGGTGAAGAGCTGTTACTGGCTGATTGGGGAAGTATGTGCCGGGTAACAGGGTCGTGTGGCAACAGGGGACCACGCGTGTGCGCAGGAGGCATCACAAGCGGAGGAAGCAGAGAGAGGGAGAGAGCAAGTGTTAGTTTGTGATTGTGTCCGTACGACAAGATATATACCACAAGATGGACACAAGAGTACTGAGGTCGTCGCGGCAGCTACGCAGCACCGAGCAGCATTACACTGCGCTTGACGACGAGTTTGTGGATGATTCGGACGCGGACGGAGACTTTGACTTTGATGACAGCGAGAATCTGAGCGGTGATGAGGGCAATGACAACCACGATATCCCCGAACTGGTGATGGATGATATCGAGGTCCAAATGCTGGGCATTGCAAACGAGCTGATAGCTCATAGGTATGGAAACGGAGCTATGGGGCGGCGGCGGTTTGTACACAACAACCTCGCGCCCATTGATACAAGGCCCATGTGGATCCGCGTGGTTGACGCTTTGAGCGTCACCATCTTCCCCATCATTTGTCTGCGCATCCTCAAAAATCTATTCTCCCTGACAACGTTTTCCACGGATATCGTGCGTGATACGGAACAATTCTTGGGTGTGATGTCGAACTCGACGCTGCCTCTGTTGAGACCGCAGAAGGCCAATGTGACAGATGTACAAACTCAAAATTCCACGCTTATCATCAAGTTTGGCTATATTCTGATGCGTGAATTTCCAGAATGGGAGCCCAACTCCACTTTTATGATTGTTATGACTTTATTTTCTTTTTACGGGTACACGGTGCTTACATCGCTGTACATGGTTATGTCGTTTTTGTTTTTGGTGCTGTGTCTAGCGTATAGTTTGGGCAAGCGGTGGAACTATATTGAGAAATTCTTGGTGAATGTTTTTAGAGACGGTTGTGGTGCTTTTTGAAATGAATCTATAATTTTCTTGATGTCTATTGTTAGTCTCGCTCGTCCTGGCTCATGCTCAGGCTCTGGATGGATACTTTACGCCTTGCTGTGAATTCCGGGCCGTCGTCGCTCGCTAGCGATGCAGGATCAGACACGATGCGCCGGCGGTACTCGGTGGCAGCAGCATGCTCAGAGTCCGCAGCACCGCCGCTCGGCCGACGGCCCTGCCGTGACGGTATCCGGGTAGACCGCACATCGATCGACGCGTCCGGGTTCAGCTCGCTGATATTGCTAGCACTGCGTGACGATGCTGCACTAGGACTCAGCAGCGTCGATGTGTTGGATACAGAGTGGACGCGTGGTCTTGAGCCACCGCCGCCGCCCCCGCTGGTGACGCGCACCTTGGAGGCATACCTCCTCGAGTCAAACGACCGCGGAGGCGTGCTCACAACGACAGGTGTTTCCTCAGCATGCGCGAAGAACACACGCGTCACTGTAGCAGCAGCGCTCGACGCCGTGCTTGTCAGTAATTGCGCTCGCGAGAGATACACTTCGAGCGGCTGTGAATGGTCCACCGTGTGCGAGAGGAAAGCCAGCATCAAGTCGGAATTGTGCTGCACGGGCACAACAACAGGCACGGAAATCGCAGGGCTCACTGCACTCGCGACCGCCGCGGCTTTGCCTGTGATGCTCCCCACCGTTCTCAGCACCGACCCTGTCGCTGAGTTGAACCACCGTTCAAGGACATCAATGCGAAGCCCATTCTCTGTAACTCCGAGGTGTGCCAGCACCCTTGCGCCTTGCGTCCACGGCGTGATAAGCCAGACCTCGAACAACAGGATCAGATAGTCCGCAAACGGCACAAAGAACAGAACTCCGGCGCCGTGGTGTTGTAGTATTTGTATCACCGAGAAGCACACCCAATACTCTAGCCATGGTAGAGTTAGCGACACGGCGAGCTCGGGGTTGCTGGTGGAGTAAGACGATGCAAGTTGCAGCGACTTGAGTGTGAGTGCAAGCGGCAGTGCAAATGACAGCACCAGCGAGACTGCCTGGAATATCATTGAGAAAGGGTCAAAGAAAAAAGCGGGTATAGACAATAAGGGTATGCGCGGTGTGTTCAGGTAATGATGGCGCATGCTCTTCTTTGTGTAAACACTGCCATCGCCAGCACACACGATACCCCACACTACATCAGAAACAGCACAGCAGCATATAAATTGAAGTGAACAGTAAGTAGGAAATACATCTGCTGAACGCTCCTCCAGACTAAATAAAAAATAATAACTCCAATAATCAAAAACCACAAACACTTCTCCCAAACTCGAACCCGCGCCCCCCCCCCCTCCAACAGCCACCGCCCCGGGCTCGGCATCCGGCGCCCGGAATCGCCGGGCACATCCCGTCCACAGACGGTCGTGCCCAGCCCACAAACTCTTGGTCGTGCCCCCGCCAATCCTGCCCACTGTCTTCCGATGAGCTCCTCGTCCACCAAACGCGGACAGACAGCGAGAGCACACCGCTGGCTTCCTTCCGTTCCCCCTGCTTCCCTTGGCCAGAAACGAACACGCTGAAAAAAAAACACTCCAAAAAGTTCCTCGAAGGTTCTGCTGTTCTCTTTTTCAGTCTCAGAAGATTCACAGATAGAGTCACTGCCAATCGACACGTCACCGCCCAATTGCCCTACTACTCTCCCCCCACCATGAGCATTTTGAGACGCTGTTTTTCCACCTCCCGCGCGGTGAGATCTTATGCCGATACGATCAAGAACCTCAAGATCAACAGCGAAACCAAGGTGATCTACCAAGGTTTCACCGGTAAGCAGGCAACCTTCCATGCCGAGCAGGCTATTGAGTATGGCACCAAGGTTGTTGGTGGAACAAACCCCAAAAAGGCCGGCCAGGAGCACCTTGGAAAACCGGTGTTCGCATCGGTAGCTGATGCTATCAAGGAGACCGGCGCCACGGCCACTGGTATCTTTGTGCCACCTCATATTGCTGCCAAGGCCATTGAGGAGGCCATTGAGGCTGAAATCTCGCTTGCCGTGGCTATTACCGAGGGTATTCCACAGCACGATATGCTCCGCATTGCCGATATTCTCAAGACCCAGAGCAAAACGAGACTCGTGGGACCCAACTGTCCCGGTATCATTTCCCCAGACCAGTGCAAGATTGGCATCATGCCCTCGAACATCCACAAGCGCGGCCGCATCGGTATCGTGTCGAGATCGGGTACTCTCACCTACGAGGCTGTCAACCAAACGACCCTGGTTGGTCTTGGCCAGACCCTCGTCATTGGAATGGGCGGTGACCCATTCCCAGGCACGAACTTCATCGATGCCCTGACTCTCTTCTTGGATGACAGCGAGACCGAGGGAATCATTCTCATTGGTGAGATTGGTGGTGAGGCCGAGGACGATGCTGCTGAATTCTTGAAGCAGTACAACCTCACCAGAGACGTTCCTAAGCCAGTTGTCTCGTTCATTGCCGGTGTCACCGCACCACCAGGCCGCAGAATGGGCCACGCTGGTGCCATTGTCTCTGGCGGAAAGGGTGATGCAAAGTCCAAGATTGCTGCTCTCCAGGGTGCTGGTGTTGTTGTTGAGGAATCCCCAGCAAGACTCGGTGCTGCTCTCTACAAGGAGTTTGAAACCAGAGGTTTGCTTTGAAACGATATTTAGAAATTCTTCTTTTTTATTTTGTTACACGCGTCTCTCTTTCTTTTTCTCTTCTTTTATGTCCTCTGCTTACCACTCCACACGCCCCCTTTTTTTAGATTCAGTAGTTGAACAAACATGTGTTATTTAAACACCGACTTCCAAGAACATCCCAATCAGCTCCGTTGACCCACATCTCGTTGACAATCTTGAGCCGTGCATACACGCTGCCGCCCTTCCACGTGAGAATCGTTGGGTCAATGTCGCGCGAAGACGACAGAATCTCAACGGGCACCGCGCTCGACGAGTCAGCCATCTGCGCAACAACCTCGAGCTGGTGCTTCGTGAGTCTGAATGGATCGATGGGAGGCGGCGGCAGAGACGGCGAAACAGCAGCCGGTGCAGGTGCTGCTGGTACCGCGGCTGCCCCAGGAGTCGCCGCTGAATCACCATCCCCCGTGCTTGTCGTGGCTGATGTTGCCGATGCTGCCGCTACGGCGGCGGCTGCTGCTGCTGCTGTCGTAGCTGCTGCGGCGGCGGCCGCAATGGCAGCCTGCTGTTTCTGCTGCTGCTGCTCCATGAACGCTGCGCGCTCGGTCTCGACATACTTGGCCACTTCGTCAAGGTTCGACGACGACAGCAGCCGCGAGCGCCAGATATGGATGCGGTCAATCAGGATGATGTCGAGTCCGTTCACGAGCGCAGACCCGCCAACAACCAGAATGCTCTCGTAGAGCCGTTTGAGTCTGCCGCTGTCCTGTAGCGACGCATACGTAATCGACTCGATGATTGCAAGATCCAGAGGCGTCATGTTGGTGGTTGCTGTATCCTCTTCCATGTCATCGTCGCCTGTGGTGGTTGTGGTGGTGTCTTCATTGACGAGATGCTCGAGCACCGCTGCGTCTGACATCTTGCTGATGAGTTTACCTTGTAGCTGTGACTGTTGGGCTTTCGACGTTGGGTTATCGATCTCGGCAGTGAAGTAGTCGCGGTGCTGTGGAAGCAGTCTGTGCTTGAGCGCTGGCTTGCGAGGATACTTCTTCCCCATGATGGTGGCTGAGTCGGGTAGATTTTCCCGGGGCGTTGAGTCCTCCTTGAACAGTTCTGGATAGAATAGACCCATTGGTGCCAGCATCACTTCGTCAAAACACTTGAATTCAAACTTCTTCGTGAGCTGACCCGGCCTGCGTGCGGCAAATCCGTACAGCTGGATTGCAATGTTTGCGTCTTGGAACGTTGAAAACTTTTCTTTGAGCTCGTTGCCCAGTCGCCTGTCAAACACATTGTTCAGGTCAATCTCGTGGTATGGAAACTGCGATCCAAGAAGCATCTTGACAAACGCCCGCGTGATGTCGTCGCCGCCGTAGTTGAGCTCGATCTGAGAATTGGGCAAGATCATTCCCTCGTCGATGCAGCTGATCTTGGTGCGCTGGGCACCGATGTCAACCACGCAGCCGCTCGAAATCCCGGATCCGAAAGTGGTCGCGACCGACTCCTGAATCACCGCCACATTACCGAACTGCAGTGAATTCACCAGTAACGATATCATCGATTCGACGTACGATTTGTCGTAGAGATTAGGGATGATCAGCACAACGTTATATGAGGAAAATTGTTTTGCCGGGATGTCCAATTGTTTAGTCAGGGTTTCGGACAGGATGATCTGAACATCGCCCAAAATCTCCTGGCTCGAGGCGTAGCTCGTGTCTGTGTCGTTGAATTTCCCTTCAGAGATTGGCGAACGCAGTGTCCAGTGCGTGTAGTCCGTCAGTTTCAGCGCGTTATCACCAACAAGATATTTGACACTGTCGTCCTCAAACAGCTGTTTCGCATCGAGGTATTCCACTTTATGCGGGTCATTGTGATCCTGCACGGTCTCGCCCTCCTGGCGCCGGTTGAAGTTGAAGCAAGTCTCGTTGGAATTCGGCAAGATCCGGCGCTTGTAATACCGCATGCGCTCTCTGAAATTCTGTGTCACTTTCTTCTTCACCGATAGAAAGTGCTCATCGGTGATCGCCACAAGCCCATCATCATCAACCGCCCTCTCCGGGTCCGCCTCTGCAGTGGTGGTTGTGGGGTCTTGCTCTGCCTTCTTGTATGCGATGACATTCGGCACAACCCTCGGGTACACATCTGTGGCGAGCCCAACACGGATACTAGAACTACCCGGGTGTATAACGATCGTCCTGGCACCAACACGGTCAGCCTCGTCATCGTCGTTGTCGAGAATCTCATCCTCATCCTCAACATCAGGCGTCGCGGTGCCCACGCTAGCAGTGCCACCAGCACCACTACCGCCAGGCTTGAGAAACATCTTCTTCGGGCCGCCGCCTGCACCAGCACCACGACGCGCCAATGAGTCAGCCGCAGCTACCGTCGGCGCAATGCGCTCCTTCATCTGGCGAACCATCCGCACCTGGTCGTCTTTCTTGAGGTAGTCAGTGTAGTAGTTTTTCTGGTTAATCAGCGGGATCTGTGGGATCGTGCTGAAGGGGAGCGCGTTCTCCTGCTCGACGCGCTTGATTCCCATCTGGTCAAGCTTGGACTGCAGGCTCGCCATCGCGCGGATCCGGCCCTCACGACGCCGCTGTAAAATGTCAGCGGGAACCTTGGACGACCCGCCGTTCACCGTTGTCCCTGAGGACGCAGACGCAGCGTGCGCTGCTGCTGCAGCCACCGCTGCAGATCGCACAGGCCGCTTCTTCTTCGGAGGCCCCTCGGAAAGGGCGGCGGCAGCAGCAGCAGCAGGTTCCTTCTCTGGGGCTGGTGTTGTCGCTGCCGCTGCTTCGCTCCCCGCCGCTGGTGCTGGCGCCGCTGGTGCGTCGGGCATCGACGAGTCCCCAGACATCAACGCGTCGGGATTCTCCTGCGATTGTGGCTCTGGGGTGAACTCAACTGGAGTGTCTGCCATGCTCGGCGTCAGACCCTCGTCTTCCGTAGCCATCTTGGAAGAGGATGATGTTGTAGGTTATTGGGGGATTATAGTTCACGGTGCTTGCAGTTAGTTGATTGACCATTTAACCGTTTGCACACAACTGGTTAGTGACCCGGTGCCAAAATGGCAGACGCCATAACAGCACCACTACGAGTGACTTTTTTCATAATGAGCGAATGAATTAGGAGCTAATTATTAACCTTTGACTTTGCGAACCTCGCCCTTCCATAGTCTCTGCTTCCATATGCTGAGATCGTTGTGCATTTTGACCAACCGTTCAACGTCTCTATTCCTACTGGCTGCTGCCGAAGCCAGTTTCTGCCTTTTCTGTAGCGTCTTGTACAGCGACTCGTACTCCTTGTACACCTCTTTGAACCTCGCTGCAAGCGCAAGCAGCTCGTCGGTCTTTGGCTTGTAGTCCTGCAGCTCCTCGTCGTCCTCCTCCTCGTCAAAACTCGAGAGCGGCGACATGCTGGGCGACTTGGACCGCTTACGCGGGTTGTTATTGCGTTCAGCCTTCATCGAGTTCGTTGAGGATGTGGATGTGGATGACGAGTCCGAGATGGTACGCTGGCGGATCTCGACCTTGCGGCGTTTCTCCTCCGAGTCAGATTCCGAGGACGATACAACAAACTCGGCAGACAGCACGCTCGACTTGCCTTTCGCCGGCTTGCGCACCGGCTGTGGTGATGAAACTTTGGGCAATACCCTGGGAGATGAAACCTTGGGCTTGTTCAGCGACACCACCCTCGTTGGCGATTTGGCCGCCACTTTTTTGCTGGTTATCTCCGCCTTGGGTATGGCTGTATTCTTGGTGAGATCCGTCTCTTTCGGTCTCTCCTTCTTCACAGCTGTTGCCCTCTTGGGTGTTTCACCTTTCACGGTAATCTTAGGAACCTCCTTCCTCGGAGCTGTTTCCTTCGGTGTCTCCTTAGGCGCCTCCTTGGGCGTTTCCTTAGGTGTCTCCTTCACCACCACCGGCTTCTTCTTAAAATGCAAATCCGAGACATCGCCAGTAATCTTGAGTCGCAGAGGGTGGTGTTTCGGGTAGTTCATCTCATTCAGCTTTTCATTAACGAGCCCGCGCACAGTGGCGCGCTCGGCATCCGTGTATTCCCCCCATGAAACATTCACATCTTTATACCGCACAAGCTTCAGCACAACGGTCTTGTTATCCCGCACATCTCCAAGTCGACGCACCGTACGCTCGTCCGCGAGCGCAGCACACTGAGAGAGAGACATGGCACCAAGAGCCAGTCTATGGAGCAGCTTGTCTGAGCCCGTGTCCTCGGTATCGGACGCCGACGTGTTGTCGCTGTCCTCATCCGCTGAAACACCCACACGAGCATGCAATCCCGGTGATAGCGGCGGTGGTGGAGTGGCGCGTGAAGATGTCTTGGACAGAGCCGAGCGGGGCCTCTGGATTGCCTGTCCTCCATCGAGGAGCGAGATTTTGCTCGCCTCCTTCATGAGTTTGTACTTTTCATTTGCTGATTTGAGATGCTGGTATACTTCGGAGGTGGCCGCCAAGTTGAGTTTGGCATTCAAGGTGCCCACGTTCGCGTAAGTGGGTGGAGCCGGTGATGTGGATGGGATCGAAGAATACAGATCAACCGCAGCCGTCTCGGGGAGCGTTATGGTCTTTATCGTTGAGTTTTCAATTTTTAGAAACTTATTTTTTTTTTGGTTAGCAAGAGCGTGAGGGTATACCGCCAAAAGGATGAAGCACATACGAATAACCCATTTTTGACAACGACTTTCGGACTCGAGTTTGCCGATTTGAAAGTGGAGATAACGTCCCTGTTCAGCCGGATCAGTACGTTAAACCGCGAGTCTGGGGCCGGGTCCTGGCTCGGACTCGGCGGCAACGGCGGCAGCAGGTGTCCAAGAAGAGGCGGCATAGCAGTTACAAGTTAAAAACGGCGAGTCAGCACTCTTCTGGGAGTGGTAGTTGAGGTGGGTAGGTCTTCAAAGGAGAAGGGGGGGTTTAGAACCCCCCGGCCCGGCTGCACATAATTGGTAGAGACGCGGCGGGTAACCGCGTGGAGAAGAGCGCACACCCAAAAATACACGTTCCAAAGGTGAAGCTGTGTGTTTTTTTTGTGTATGTGTTCGACGGCACTGGAATAAATATACACAACGGCGCGCGATGGATCCCTTTTACGATGTGTACAATGACGCAAGCTCTCAGATACAGCAGCTGGGGCAGCACATAGGACGGTTGTCGGCGTCGAATATCACGTCGGAGAACGTTGAGGACGTTGAGAACAACCGCAGCGAGCTCGTGGAGACGATAACAGACCTAACCGAGGCGCTGAGCGCAATACGCGCAAACCGAGAGCAGTACCATGGAATAACACCCGAGGAGATTGAGAAACGGGCCAAGAAGCTGACGGTTCTGACTGATCAGTTCAACAAGTTGAATGCCAACTGGAGCAGTAAGCTGAAGGCGAGCCAGCGCCGCGAAGTGACGACGATGTCCAATCGGATATCCCAGGAAGGAGGACAAAACGAGAATCCATTTGCAGACGACTATCAGGATTTCCAGCAACAGGAACAAATCCGAGAACAGGATGAGCAGCTGGATATGGTGTATAACAGCGTTCAAAACCTAAATCTACAGGCGCGGCAGATGGGAGGTGAGCTAGACGAACAAGGCGTGATGCTACAGGATTTGGACGAACAATTTGAGCGAGTCGGAGGTAAGCTGAGCGGCGGGATGAAAAGGGTGGGCTGGTTTCTGGAGAAGAACCGGGAGACGGCGAGCAATTGTTGCATTGGTCTGCTCATGGTTGCCCTGATCGTGCTGTTGCTTGTGCTGGTGATAGTCTAGTGGCTCTGCCCAGCCCCAGCCCCAGCCCCAGCCCCAGCTGTCACGTGCCCAGTGCTCACGTGCCCAGCATCCTGGCCTGCGCACGACCCTCTGCCCCCATATGCGCCGATCACGCGCGCTGCGCAGCAGAATGAGCCCACAATTCTGGGTCGGCGGCGCACGACCGTGTGCTGACTATTTTGTTTGGTGGGTGCACGCCCCGTCCTACAATCTGTCGATGGGAGGGAACAACAGAGAGAAAAGAGAAAGAACTGCGAGAAACAGGAACAGGAACGCGAAACAGATACATATATATATACGCACGCACGCACACACGCACACACGCACACACAGCCGAGGCACATAGAGGTGCAAGCGAATACTTATTCTCATCCCATCCCCTCTGATTGTTGTGCAGAAGAACAAGGCCCTGAACTTCCGTTCCTTCCTCCTCACCCCGTATAAATATTTACCTGTGTGTACACAACTCTCTCATCTATCCACCGCCTCTGACTGCTCTTTTTTTTCCTGCTCAGCAATGCCTATAGAGAAACAGCCTCTCCCGGAGCAGCCTGAGTTCCTCACATACTCGTCTTTTCCTTCGGGGAAGCACAAGGGCAAGACGCACATCATCATTGTGGGCGCGGGCATCATAGGCGTGTGCATTGCCTTCTATCTGACGAGGCATCCTGCATTTGACAAAGACAAGTACTACATAACAATCTTGGAGTCCAAGAGGGTTGCCGGTGGCGCTTCTGGCAAAGCTGGTGGTTTACTCGCGCTATGGGCTTTCCCGCAGCAGATTGTGCCGCTGAGTTTCCAACTGCACAGCGAGCTGTCCGATGAATTCGGTGGTGACAAAGAGTGGGGGTACAGAAGACTCACAACGATATCGGTTGAAGGAGACATTTCAAAGGATTACGAATCGTCATCGACGCTCAAGAACTCACTTGCGTCGTTGTCAAAAAAGGTGCAGGGTTCGGCGGCGTCTGTCCCCGAGCTTTCCAACTCATCTTCAGTCACGCACTCGGAGGTTAGTGACCTTTCATCCACCGCTGCAAGCGAAGACACCGATCACTCAGAAACGCCTTCTGTATCGGACTCTAAACCCACGGGTAAACGCACAACCATCACCAAGAACTCGATCCGCATCGATTCCGAGTCGACCCAATCGCTCGGTCCATCTCTTCCAGCCGACCTCACGTGGATCGACAAGGATGTGATACAGGACTGGAACCACCTCGGAAATGAATCCACAACGGCCCAAGTGCATCCATACCAATTCACCACATTTATCTTGAAACAGTGCATTGCCACTGGGTCTGTGGAGCTGGTTATTGGCAAGGTGAAGGATGTGATTCTGGATGAGTCTACTGGAGACTGCAAAGGTGTTTTATACTCACCGTCGTCTGCGAAATTATCGTACGACCAGACAGATAACTCGCCAGTGGAGCTCACTGGCGATAAGGTTATCATGTCGATAGGTCCCTGGACATCCAAAATTTTGCCTGATTGTCCAATTTCTGGACTGAGGGCACACTCGATCACAATACAACCGGAGAACACGGACCCCATCTCTCCGTACGCCGTATTCACAGAACTGAAAGTGACGAGAAACAAGTTTGTCTCGCCCGAGATGTATGCGCGCAAGGATGAAGTGTACGTTTGCGGTGAAGGTGATACATCCGTGCTGATTCCAGACACTACCGACGATGTCGAGATCGTTACCGAGAAGTGCGACGAACTATTCACGTTTGTCTCCAAAATTTCCGCCAACCTGCGCAACGGCAAGATATTGAAGCGCCAGGCATGTTATCTGCCCGTTCTCGATATCCCCTCGTCTTCGGGCCCGCTCATTGGTGAGACGAACGTGTCGAACCTATACCTTGCTTCGGGCCACTCGTGTTGGGGGATCAACAACGCACCCGCCACGGGTCTACTAATGAGCGAACTACTCTTGGAGGGAGATGCCCACTCGTGCGACATTTCTGCTCTCGATCCGGCACTGTACTTTGACGCATCCATGGTTTACGACGATGAGAGCTCAGAGTACGACAGCGCCGAAGGTGACGAGCAAGAGGGCGATTACAGCGATGCCAGTGACGAGGAGTATGTCGAGTGATGTGTATATAACCACCACCGTTCGATTCTTGGCTCTCTATCGTATATATAACCATCGATCCATCTCTATATTTCTAATAATTGTTGTAACATCAGACATTTTCTCGTCGTGCGCGGGCCAGACGGCAACCCGGATTTTTCCCGAGCTTTTTGCTGCTGAGGGAAACATCAGCACAAAAAATCGCAGGCTCATCTGTATATCGCCACTTGTTTTCTTTGGTCCTACCCCACGAACTCGAAAGCGCTAAATTATAATCATGCTCAAGTGGGTTCAATCAGGGTGAGTATACGGCTGCCTCTTTCCGCCGCTATCTTTGTGTCTTTTTTTGGCTGCTAACCCCCTTGCCAGACTTTCCGTTGTTGCTGGGACGGCTGAGCCAGAGTATGGCCCCGATGCTATACACCCAGTTACACAACAAGAGTCGTCTCCGCTGATGACGGTTCTATCGCCGGAGGACGAGACGTGGCAGAAACCGAGCGGGACCAATGTTGAGACTCAGGTTTTTTACTTTTCGTGCTCTCAGACAGGCTACGTTGGGTTTGCTCAGATCATCCACTCGAACGTCGCGGGACTGCACACCACCGCACAGTTTACATTTAAATGTTTCCACAAAGATACGCCGGAAGATTACGTTTGGACTAGTACGAAACTCGAGAATTTCGTTGCGGAGGGTACAGACTTCCACGCCGATGATGTGTCGATTGTGCTTGAGAGCGAGAATGTCTACCATATCCAATCGAACGTTAACCGCGAGTCGATCGTTGACCTCAAGTTCACGAAGGTGGTGGACGGCGTCATGTTTGGCAAAGATGGCACAACATTGTACGGCACCGACCCTCTTGAGCCGTGGGGGTCGATGAGACACCTTTTCTGGCCGCGCTGTGAGGTTGTAGGGACCCTGTCGCTCGGGAAGCCCATGACCATCGAAGAGATTGACGAAGGGGTTGCACCAGAATCGAAGGAGATCAGCATTGGCGGACACGGCATGTATGTGATGGCTCTCCAAGGAATGAAGCCTCACCACGCGGCTGCTACGTGGAATTTCCTGTTTTACACATCGGCAAAGTATTCCGTTACAGTGATGGAATTCACCACGCCCGCTGCGTATGACCATACACGGGTGAGTGTCGCGGTTGTCGCTGGTGAAGGTAAAGTGCACGGATTTGTGGATAACGAAACGGTGCACAAGGATGCGGTTGTCGATGAGGTTGGCTGGCCGGTGCCACGCGCCATTGAATTCAACCTTAGTGGGCCGGATGGCACGGCAGCGGTCTCGGGTGACCTTTCACATTTGAGCGAGCGCGTTGATGTCATGGCTGAGATCCCAACATTTGTCAAGAATATCGTCAGCGGCGTTGCAGGCACCAAGCCGTACATTTACCAATTCTGCAATCCGTTGACGTTGAAACTGAAACTTGGCGACGAGGAGGAGGTTGAGGAGACGGGGGTTGGATACAGCGAGGCAACATTTATCAGCGGATTCTAAGAAACTGCTACATACTTCTATAATAATACTAATTGCGTTTAATTTTTCGGGTGAGTTTGTTGTTTGGTCGTGCGGGGGTCAGCCTCGAATCCAAGCCCACGTAACTTGAACCGGTCCTCCACCAACGCGCGCCCTGGTTTATTCCACACTCACCACCATAAACCCCAAAAACACAGCAGACAATGGAGGTAGACAACGAGCGAACGGTATCCCCGCCACAGGAGCTAACCACCACAGCGGCAATCAAAGTGCCGGTCAAACGCGAGCACGAGAAGAGTAACACGCCCACACCAACGGCACCCGCACTGAAGAAACGAGCTACACCGGATGTGGCTGCTGGTGCCGGTGCTGCTGTTGCCGCCAAGGCGCCGGTTCTGCCGGCGGATCTTGATGCCGCTGGTGTTGTTGGCGGGAGTGCGCTGCGGCGGTGGCTGAACGAGGGTGTCACGGCGCATCTCGTTGTTGGGCTTAAAGAGCTGGGTGCGGTCAGGCCAGCTGAGCCATTGCGGTGGCTCGGTGAGTGGTTGATTGCAAGGGCTGATGAGCAGCAGCAGCAGGAGCAGAAAGTTAATGACGAAAAAAGCAATGGAAGCGAACAGCTGTAATGGGAAGAAAAAAAAAAGACGATTTACCATTTCTGTACACTATTAGCCCTATACCTATAAACAAGCCAGCATTTCTTCTCTAAAATTTCTCCTCCTTGAACGTGTCTGTCTCGTGGAGGATGTGCAGCCCCCATGAGCTGATAACGTTGATGATTCCAACGCGCCAACCGCGGAATAGCGCCTCAACGCCGCGGTTCTCATTCTCCAACGCCTCCATCTCGAGCACTACCGAGTTGTGCTGCACTGGGCGCGTTCCTCTGAACACATAGTAGAGCGTAGCGACGTAGCCAAAGTATCCGCCGAATTTAACCGAGAGCTCGGAGCCAGACAAGCGCAGAGACTCGGGGCAATCAGCGTCGTTCATCAAGTAGTTTACCTGAGCGCGTCTCAGGAGCGTCTCCATCGGAAGCTTCACAAAGAGCTCCAAACACGAAGAGACAAGCTGCATTGTTGCATACACTGCGGGCGACGTGTACCTGTCGATACCAAACCGCGTGAACAAAAAGTACGGCGTCCACTTCTTCAAAAAGATGGAGGCGAATTCGTGGTTAACGGTGGGTATCACCAGAGAAGGCGGACAGATAAAGTGTCTGTAGCTGAGCGAGGATATCACCTTCTTGAACGAGCGCGATGGGGACGTCGTTGATGACACGATGAACTTGACCCTGATCAGCGAAATGGGCTGCAAGATCAGGCCCGTGGCGACGCCGGCACATAGACTCAGAACCAGCGACTTGAACGGGTTCGAGGAGTGGACGACATCGATGAAGAACGGATCGGGGATGCCCAGCACGGGCGAGACAAACCCACATATCCATGCTTCAATCGTGTAGAAGAGCGTGTTGTAAAGGAAACTGGTATTGATGCACCTCCATAGTCCCTTAACCCCCTCTTTCGACAGAATTGCAGACATCACGTCAATCGTATGCAGTGACAGGGGCTTTATCGCATTCTTCCTGTCAACGACGCGCGACGAAGACTTGAGTTTCCGCCGCAGTGAAGGGACCGAGCGCTCGATATTAGATTGCCGCCTGCGCCTGGGCGAAAGTGCCTCCTCTTCCCTGTCATCCTCCTCGGATGCGAAAAACCGCACCGCATCATCATCATCATCATCATCATCGTCGTCGTCATCATCATCATCGTCGTATTCTTCACGTTCGTCAAAAGAAGAAACAGAAGCTTCCTGGTGCTTAGCAACCGGCTTGGTGTTGAACGCGCCCACTTGCAGCAGCATCCGCGTCACTTCAAACGGCTGCGAGATCGCATTTTTGGCGTAATTCCGCGTGAATGACCGCACAAGATTAGCCGCGAGCTCCTTCAGGTTCGTCACGTCGAGATACTCCTTGAGTTCCAGGTCGGCGTAAATGTTCTTGGACGAGTCGCCGCCCGCTGCCGCCGCACCGGAAACCACGCCAGAAACACGGGGCGCACGCACGGGCCTGACCCCCACTTTCGGCACCAGCGAGACGTTGTTATTGTTGTACGCCAGCGTTGTGGGGAGACTCAAGGACAAAGGTTTCCCTGTACTGTGATCCACAACGCCTTCGAGCGGAACATACGACACTGGATACCCTGTGTTGAAATCGGCAGCATTGTAGTATGGACGCAGGTTGGGCTGCAGGGCACTTGCGCCTGCGGCACCAGATGGTGGGTCCCTTCTCATGTCTCGAGATGGCTTGTTTGTTCAGCTAGTTCAGTTGTGGGGTGGTTTGCGGTGTTTGGGTTGGTGAAGAGTGTTTTGATCGAGCCCCGTTATTGTGTGGCGCACGTCAGCAGGACGTTGTTTAAGAGAGGTCGACGTGGAGACGACATTGAGTAATTGGGCGAGGAACAGACCTTGTTTCTTGCTGCTGAGATGGTTAGTATTGCATGGAAAAAGCTGGAAAAGAAGAATTGACCGAGATTTGAGGGGTGGGTGGTGTCACCGCGAAAGGCACTTCGGAGGATAGCCGAGATCGTGGAAACCACACACTCTTGTCTACTATGGAAATTACTACAGAGGAAATCCGGGTGAAAGAAACGTGAATATTTTCAGATCCGTGTAGCAGATGTTACATGATATCACTTATCGTCTATAGGTTTTAGAGACGGCTGCAGTGGAGTAGGGGAGGATATGCTGACACAGACGGTGATCTGGTTGCAGTGCACGCGAATCGGATGTCAAATATACGAAGTGAATATTCACACGACAAATCTGGAAGGCACCCACCTACCTCGCACTCAAAAACTGTCAAGGAACAACTAAGCAGTTGGCGACGCAGGGTAGTGGTTGTGGAAAAACATGTTGTGACAGCACCAAAATGACAGATAACGAAAAGAAGCAACGGATGCAACCGCGATGTAACATGAGCGCTGACCTATACAAATAAACCCACAATGCCGTTCAAGTACCCCGATTTCGGATTATGCTGAGGCTACGTAGAAACGCTGACCCGCAACCGAGATAGAAAAAAAAAAGTTTTCCCAAAATTCTGGAGTGCGGGGCAGGTCTCGTATACGTGGCTTTGACTTGCAGTTGGGTGGTTTATAGCAAATACGCAGAATAGTACAGTTGAACCTGTGACGGAGAACTGGGAGCAGGAGCACACGTTGATCCGTGACAGAATTCAGAGAGCGTTTGCAGTTTTCCCGGCCCACCCAGAGAAATTTAGGGTCCTGTAGCGTGCTGTCATTGGGTCAGATAAGCCTGCTCGGGTCTCGTGAGAGCACCGCGGTCCCGATAGATAGCACGAGAGGAGAGAGTAAAGGCCCGCAAACGGATTATTTTATTTAATTTTATTTTTGCTCTACAGATATGGTTCTTCGCTGTGTGTTTAATTCTCCATGGGTGCATTACAACGTTGCTAGAGCCCATCCTCCGATATACTACGTTGCTGCTCTGATTTGACAGAAAGTGTCTGCTTTGCAGCAGGGTTTCGCGGGTTTCGCGACTCGGGTAGACGCCGTTGGATTCTTTGACACCGCTTTGCGGCGAGAGAGACGGTGCACACGGAGAGACCAAGGTGTCCAAATATATCTATATGTATACTCACAATAAATTCAATATAGTACAAAAAAACATAAAAATCGACACTCTGAAGGGAGAAAAGCGGACAAGCCGATACCAGAGAAGCCGCATCGCCACGGCTTCCCCGAGATGCGTCCGCTGGCTGCAATCTGCAACTTTTGAATCAGGGACAAAGATGTGTCCCACTCGGCACCGCCCGCGTGCTCTGTGTGCACATGTAACCCGCTATTGTGTTGTGGGTGGTCTGGGCACAGGATGGACCGTTGTTGCATCGGTGTTGCACTTGTTTCGATACGCTGGATCTATATATTCTTGGTGATGCCTCTTGTTCTCGAGTGTGGATCCACATCTGTCACACCCACTAACCATCCACACTCACACACACACTCACACAAACACAAACACAATGTCTGAGTCTGACAAGAACATCGAGTCTGACAAGAACATCGAGTCTGTCGACGTGCACGACGAGCCTGTTGAGGCCCTCAGGTGGTATGATAAGCCCCTCATCAAGGGTCTGCCCGCGTACTCCTCGGGAGTGTCCCAGATCCTCATGGTGAGCTTTATCTGTTTCATGTGCCCAGGAATGTTCAACGCTCTGTCCGGTATCGGTGGTGCGGGTCTGTCTGACCCCAAGCTGGCCGACGAGGCCAACGTTGCCCTGAACTGTACCTTTGCTACCCTTGGCTTCTTTTCTGGTTCCATCTGCAATGCCTTTGGCCTGCCCTTCACCCTGGCTTTTGGCGGAAGCGGATACGCCCTCTACACAGCGTCTCTCCTGTGCTACTACCACACCCAGAACAAGGGGTTTGTCATCTTTGCCGGTGCTTTCCTCGGTATTACTGCCGCGTGTCTGTGGGGTGCCCAAGGAACCATTCTGATGAGTTATCCTACTGAGAAGACCAAAGGTCGTTACTTTGGCATGTTCTGGACTATCTTCAACGTTGGTGCTGTCATTGGGTCCTGTATCCCTCTCGCCCAGAACATCAACAACAAGGGAAGCGCCGTTAACGATGGTACTTATACCGCATTCCTTGTTCTTACCTTTTTGGGTGCTATCCTCGCCACGATGATGCTGCCAGTGTCCAAGGTTAAGCGCAGCGATGGCTCCAAGATTATCACCCAGAAGAACCCTTCGATTAAGAGCGAGCTTATCGAGTTGTTCCACATCCTGATCAAAGAGCCTTGGATCCTGTTGTTGTTCCCCATGTTCTTCTCCTCGAACTGGTTTTACACGTATCAGATGTCCGACTTCAACGCTGGCCGCTTCAACATCAGAACCCGTTCCCTCAACTCGCTGCTTTACTACTTTATGCAGATGGTGGGGTCCCTTGCCATCGGTTTCATCCTCGACTTTGGCAAATTCAAGCGCAGAACGAGAGGTCTCGTTGGCTGGGGCGTTGTTTTCGCACTAACTCATATCATTTGGGGTTGCGGTTACATTTTTGCCCGCTCAAACACCCGTGCGTCGGCCTTGACCATGAGCACCATTGACTTCAAGGAAGGCTCATACATCGGCCCAATGTTCTTGTACATGTTTTACGGATTCTACGATGCTGTCTGGCAGACCTTTACATACTGGATCATGGGTGCGCTCACGAACTCTTCCCGTAAGGCTGCACTCTATGCTGGTTTCTACAAGGGTATTCAGTCGGCTGGTGCTGCTATTGCGTGGCGTCTGGACTCTCAGGAAAAGCCATACATGGACATGTTTGCGTCCTCGTGGGGGTTGCTGGCTGGTTCCCTTTTGATCGCTCTTCCTATTGTTCTCAAGAAGATCAAGGAGACAACTGATCTCGAGTACGACTTGGAGGAGTCTGATCTCACGCTGGAGGAGGTCCTTTCGCCAACTGTCAGTCTGGCAAAGATTGGTGGCGCTGCCTGATTTTGTTTGGTGAATAGAATTTTTGTAGTTACTGCGTTTTACTTTGCTCGGGGAGCTGTCCCTTATTTTCAAATCACAAATATATGCTCTTTTTTACTGAGAATAATATATTGGCAACTCCGACGCTGCTGCTGCTGCGGAATTGGAGCTCAACTTTACTTCTAAATAGAGCCGACCACTTCCTCGAATCTGCAAAAGCAGGCATTGGCAAGAGGGAATATGGGCACAGAAAAATAATCTTTTGAGTTACAACAAAACTGTATAATTTCTAATACGAAGATAATTTTTCTGCTTTACCTGAAAAGGTGGTTTTTTTGATTTTCGATCTTTTTGCAAAACAGTAGTATTCTAATCTAATGTTTCACCCAAAGTCTGTTTTCTACATTTCACACAACACATTTGAAGAACTGCAAATGCCACTATGAGTCCAGCATAATTTATGAAGTGACATGTGGTGCGGGAGGTGAAATAGCAGATTCACATCTTTCCTTCAGCAATACAGTACTTCGCGGGCGTATAAAAAGACCGCCTTGAACAGAACCGAACCGCATACGTTTTTTGGGTTTTGCAAGTCGGTATGGCAGAACCCCATCTCGCAGTGTTACAGATCAAAACAGCCGTGTGGTCAATTAAATCAAACGACGTGAGGCAGAAACACGACCAAAAAAAAGAAAACCTGCTGATACGAGAACCCCCCTTAATAGCGTTAAAACGAGGGTTTAAAATGAGGGGGATCTTCGTATTAGTATCCTTTTTGGACATGCTAACTCCGCAAAAGCCCGTTGGGTCCACCTAGAATTTCATAACGCCAGAGAATTGAGAACTTATAAGTGGAGGCGAATAACCTCTAGGTTTTGATATCGCAGCTGCATGCTCAACCAGAAACGCGAAATGTCCAAGATCCATCTCATCACCGGCGCCAACAGAGGCATCGGCTTCGCTCTCGCCAAACAGCTCCTGGAACAGGGTCATGTGGTGTACGCAACTACCCGTACCCCGGACAAAGCCACAGAACTCAACCAGCTGGCCAAAGCTAACGACAAACTCCACATTGTCCAGCTCGATGTTGCCTCAGAGAAGTCGACCCAGGCAGCTGCTGCTGTAGTCGCCGAGACCACCGACTACCTAGACCTCGTGATCCAGAATGCTGGCATTAGCGTGGCTGAAGGCATTGGCCCTACTTTGACGACCCCCAACAAGTACTATCTGCAGCATTTTGAGGTCAACACCATTGGCTCGCTGAACGTCTACCGCGCCTTTTTCCCGTTGCTGTCCAAGGGACCAACGAAGCAGCTCCTGTTCATCTCGAGCTCTGCGGGCTCCGTCAGCAGTTACCTGCCTATTCCCAACGCGTTCTACGGTGCGTCAAAGGCTGCGCTTAACCTTGTTGTCAGAGCAATTGCCACGGAGCACAAGGATGAAGGGTTCACTGTTGTTGCGGTGCATCCAGGTGGAGTCTCGACCGATCTGGGAAACGACAACCTCAAAATATTGGATCCCGAGGGATTGTTGTTCAAGACACGCGGTGTCACGTTGCTCACGGCAGATGAGTGCGCTGCCACTTTGACCAAAGTGTTTTCTGGGCTTACTACTGCGGACAACGACACTTTTATCAATAGAGAGGGGAAGCCTTACCCTTGGTGAGCGATCTTTGCTTTGTCTGCTGGTGGTTGTTTGTTGTGGAGAGGTATCCAGAGTACCCCGATTGCTCGAGTTGCGTCACTCTTCACTCATCCCGGGTCAACCATATTGTTTGCTATTATAAATTTGCAACTCTGAATCAAATAAAACGTCAAGTTCACCTACCGTAGGCCGAATTGCCATGAAGCTGTTGTCCTGTCTCCCTCCCACCCGGAGCATCAACGCCAGCAGAGTACCCCTTAATGTTACCTGCGCCGCTTTTTAGGTTTCGGACCACTATGATGCAGCCCGTTTCAATGATCAAGTCCAGGGATGGCGATTATCGCCCAGAAGAAGCTTTCGCTCAAGAGTGAACTTGTGATGAATGGATTTTCTTAGTCTACTAAATTGTGTTTCTAAGAAAACTGTCTTCTATCTTAGTTCCGAGTACATGTTTTTTGGTAAAAATAGGATAAATGTAGACCCACCGATCATCTCAAATACCCCTCTATTTACCAAACGAGCCATATCACTACCCCATGTGGGTCCTTATACTATACTCGATGTGAACGATTGGAGTAAACTAAAAGCTTTAGTCGGCCAAGAAAAAAACACTAAGATTAAATAGGAATGTGTTTTATCCTAGCTATTTTGAAGGGCCGCACCCATCTTTATACTTCGCTTTATTCGCTTTGAGAGTGGTTCTGATTGCCGACCTTCGACATGGCTTTTTCTTCACTCACCACTTTAAATATCCTGTAATAAACGGAAAACTAAGCCTATATATGTCTTTTCTTGAGTCCTCTAGTCTTATTTTTGCTAAAAAGGGCATTTTTTTGTCTAGCCAGAGACTTCACAGCTACCTTTGGTTCGAATGATATACACCAGTACTGTTTTCCTATTCCTGTAATCAAAGGGAGTAGCCCCATTAACCTTTCTGTTCGAGGGAACGATGTTCTGTAAGACAAAGGTGTATCAGAATTGCCCGGTGGGTCTACATTTAACCTAAAAATAATGCTTTTCGTCTGGCCTGGCGTGCGGTGCTCAAAATCGGCTTTGACCTGCAGATATAGCCGAGCGCGATTTGCACAAATCCGAAAATGACATGACCATAGAGTGGGCACAGAAAAGCCAAGTTCCAGACTGTGGCAAGATACTAGCATTTGTAAGCGAATTGAGTTGGACTTACCTCATCTAGACATCGTTAATTTCACCCAATCTAATAGCGGAAGCTATCGATTTTCCACTTTAACACTACAACCCGTCTAAGCCAGCGTGAAACGAGAGAAAACTAGCTTCAAGAAAACAGAACAAACTCGTTCCTTTGAATATTGCAATTGGAAGCGCAGAACCGCAAGTGGTGCTACAATTCATACCAGCAGCCCTGTGACAATCGGTTACATATTACATACCCCGGCTATCTGGTTCAATTCGAAAAGGCGGTGAGGCAAAAAAAAGGGCCGAGACGCACGTCAGCTAACTCCGCAAAAGCACAATTCCTATTCCGATAAAATGTAAGCAACGGGTGAGGTGGCTGAAATATCCAGCCGTATGACTCGGCCTTGGCCTTGCGTGTTCGGGCTTCGGGCGACAGCTTCGGTATTCGCTGCAGAGCGAAACCAACGAAAACCAAAAACTGCTCTCACTTGTATTTGTCAGGGGAATATTAGATGCTCATATAAATAAAGGCAAGTGAGTACCCTGTTTGAGCTGACTTGGCTGGCGTGTTGACACCATCAAAATGTCGAAAATCTATCTCATCACCGGCGCCAACAGAGGCATCGGATTTGCTCTCGCTAAACAAATCCTGGACCAGGGTCACGTGGTGTACGCAACTGCCCGTACCCCGGACAAAGCCACGGAACTCAACAAGCTGGCCAAAGCTAACGACAAGCTCCACGTTATCCAGCTGGACACTGTTTCAGAGGAGTCGGCCAAAGCGGCTGCCGCTGCCGTTGCCGAGACCACCGACTACGTCGACGTGGTGATCCAGAATGCTGGCATTTGCGTGGCTGAAGCCGTGGGACCTACTTTGACGACCCCCAACAAGTACTATCAGCAGCATTTCGAGGTCAACACCATTGGCTCGCTGAACGTCTACCGCGCCTTTTTCTCGTTGCTGTCCAAGGGACCAACGAAGCAGCTCCTGTTCATCTCCAGCTCAGCCGGCTCCGTCGGCCAGTACATGGTTCTTCCCAACGCGTTCTACGGAGCCTCGAAAGCTGCGCTTAACCTTGTCATCAGAGCGATTGCCACGGAGCACAAGGATGAAGGGTTCACCGTCGTTGCGGTGCAGCCAGGCGGGGTGGCTACCGATATGGGCAACGAAAACATGAAGGTTTTAGATCCAGATGGATCGATGCTCAAGGCTTGGGGTGTTACGCTGCTCACGGCAGACGAGAGTGCAGCGTCTTTGATTAAGGCATTTGCTGAGCTTACTACTGCAGACAATGACACTTTTATAGAGGAACATGGGAAGCCCATCCCATGGTGAGTGATCTTCATTTTGCCTATTAGTGGTTGTTCGTTTTGAAGAGGACTCTAGAGCGTCAACATTGCTCTAGTTGCGTCACTTTTCACACATCCTGGGTCAACCATATTGTTTGCTATTATAAAGTTGCAAATCTGAATGAAATAAAACGTCAAGCTCACCTGTTACAACCGTAAGCTGAACTGTCATGATGCTGTCGTGATGTCTCCCTCCTATCCGGAGCATCGGCGGAGGTACCGATAGCGATGGTACTTACTCCGCTTTATCGCTTTCTATTTTTTTCGTCTTTTTCAGCAATATTCTGGCCGCTATGATGCTGCCCGTGCCTAATATCAAGCGCAGCCATGAAGATTGTCACCCAGAAATTTTTTTTTGCTCCTCAAGAGTGAACTTTTAATGAATAGTATTTATGAATAGATTTACTGCAAGTGCTGCTACACGAGAAATATCTTTTTCAAGTATGTGGTGAGAAAAATGCTTTTTGTCTGTTCATGCAGGGGTTTAAGCCCCTCTTCACCTGTGGTATAGCCGATACACCCGACCTAGCGCGATTTGCAGAAATCCGGGGAGAATGACACGTCCAGGAGGGGCACAGATGAGGTATGTTTTAAGCTATGACAAACCGTATAACCTATGAGGAAACTTGTTGAGGCTTTCCTCAATTCAACAGCGTTAACTTCACCGAAGCGGGAGTTAACTGACTCTATGCACAAGTCATTGACTCTTCGCTTTGAGCCAGCGTGAGGCCAGAGAAACCAAGCTTCAGAAAAATAGAACTCGGTCCTTAGGATATTGCATATTGGTACTTCCAAACGGCAAGAGGCGCTACGAGCCATATCAGCAAATCTGTGATAATCGGCTGGATATTCCCTGTACCGACTATGGAGCAAGCATGAGGCAAAAAGAGAGCCAAACAACAAGCGTTGTGTCCGTCCAGCCCTACGACTCGGTCTTGCGTGTTCGGTCTTCGGGCAACAACTTCGGTATTCGCATCAGAGCGAAACCAACAAAAACAGCGGCTGTGCTCACTTGTATCTGTGAGGGGTATATCAGATGCTCATGTCACGAAGGGAATACAGACAAAGCCATATAAATGGAGGCGAATAACCGATAGTTCTTGACATCCTTCTGGCTCTTTGACTCCACCAAAATGTCTAAGATCTACCTCATCACCGGCGCCAACAGAGGCATTGGATTTGCTCTCGCCAAACAACTCCTGGACCAGGGTCATGTGGTGTATGCAACTGCCCGTACCCCGGACAAAGCCACGGAGCTCAACAAGCTGGCCAATGCCAACGACAAGCTCCACATTGTCCAGCTCGATGTCGCTTCAGAGAAATCGAGCCAGGCAGCGGCTTCCGCAGTCACCGGGACCACCGACTACCTTGACGTGGTGATCCACAACGGTGGAATTTGCGTGGCTGAAGCTGCAGGACCTACTTTGATGACCCCCAATAAGCACTACCTAGAGCATTTTGAGGTAAACACCATCGGTTCGCTCAATGTCTACCGCGCTTTTTTCCCGTTGCTGTCCAAAGGACCAACAAAGCAGCTTCTTTTTATCTCGAGCTCTGCTGGATCCGTCAGCGAGTACTTTGCTATTCCCCTTGCGTTCTATGGGGCCTCAAAAGCTGCGCTTAACCTAATTATTAGGGCGATTGCCGCAGAGCACAAGGATGAAGGGTTCACCGTTGTTGCTGTGCATCCAGGGGGAGTTGCTACTGATACGGGCAAGCAGACTATGGACGTCATAGACCCAGATGGATCGATGCTTAAGGCTGCGGGCGTGACGTTGCTAACGGCAGACGAGAGTGCTGCGTCTTTGATCAAGGCATTTGCTGAGCTTACTGCTGCAGACAATGATACTTTCATAGAGGAACATGGGAAGCCTCACCCATGGTGATTGATGTTTGCTTGTCTTGTTGTTGGCTAATTGATCTGGAAAGGGATCGAGAGTGTATACTACATCAGAAGAGACAGAGCGAGTTCCCACTCCTCCCGAATCGATCATATTGTTTTTTTGATATGAGGTTGTAGATGTGGACCAGACCAGCACATCAGGCTCACTCGCTTTTAGCAACCTCCATAAGCTGGACCTTTAATAGACCTGCTTGTCCATTCGCACTTGTGTCCGTTCTTATTGTTCATGATCTCCTCGAGGTTAAGGTTTCTCCTTTTGGCCAGGCTCTCGAGATAAGATAAGAACTGGTTGGTACACGCCATCTGAATAGAGGAAGAGGCGTCGCACCGAAGACCACCGAGAGCCTTATAACAGCTCTTGCATCCCCAAACGGTCAGCTCACCTTTGACAGATGAAAAAACCCGGAACGAAAATATGTCTCCAACAGCTGTGGTAATTGGTGCTGGCGTGACAGGGCTCACCTCGGCTCTGTTTCTCAGCGAGGCTGGATTCGATGTCACAATTATCTCCAAGCATTTGCCGGGCGACACTGATCTCGAATACTGTTCGCCAATGGCGGGAGCCCAGTGGGACATCCCTGATGACTATAAGGTTGAGGACCGGACAGTTGCTTTGCAATCGTACAAATACTTCAAGGAGCTGGTGAAGGAAGACCCCACGGCACCTATACTGGAGACCGAGCTTCTCTCGACATACTCCGTTGACCAGAAAGAGCATTTCGGTGCTCTTTTGAACGAAGAGGTTTGGTTCAAAAACGAAGTGGAGGGATACGCCCAGCTGACAGCGAGCGAGCTGCCTGAGGGAACGATCGGAGGACACAAATTCGGTACCGTTACCGTGTCCACCACTATGTACCTGCACTACCTTCTCAACAAGTGTCTTGCTCTCGGAGCGCAGTACAAGCGTTGCACGATTTCCCACGTTAATGATGCAAACCTTCACCATTTCTCGGGCAAGGCGCCAGGTGTGGTGGTGAACTGTACCGGTCTGTTGGCTTCAAAACTGGGAGGCGTGGAGGACAAGGATGTATACCCTGTGAAAGGTCAAACCATCGTGATTGAAAACAGCGCAAGCCGGCAGTACGTTGTCGAGCTTGATGACCCCAAATATCCTGGTGAGTTCTTCATGTGTTTTCCAAGAAGAGAGGGCGGGGCAATCATCGGTGGAATTTATCACCAGGGACCCTTTGATGGCAACGTTGACCCAGCTCTAGCCGAAAGAGTTGAGGTGAGAGCTAGGAAGTATGCGCCTGAGCTGTTTGATGCTGCTCGCGGGAACCCAACCAGTTTGCGGATTGTGAGACACCAGGTGGGATACCGCCCGTTCAGGAAAGGTGGACCAAGAGTCGAGAAAGAGGGCAACATCGTGCATTTTTACGGGGTTGGAAATGTGGGATACATTCTCAGTGTTGGCCTGGCGGAGAAGGTTGTCGAATTGGCAAAATCGATTGTTAGTGGAACTAAGTTTTAGGAGATATATAGCAGTTGGTTTTTCAGCTGCCTAGATATACAGCTACCAGGACAACCTATATGCAAGGAGCAGTAATTTTTAATACAAAAATCGAAAAAGGAAGTGATCGCAGCAAAGCAATGCGAACATAAATCAGAATATCTTGTCCAAAAACCTAAATAAAATGTTCTCGTCGAGCTTTCCGTTATTCTTTGCAAGATTAGCATAGTACGCAGTCTCGTACTCTTCAAGTTCAGCCAAACCAGTAGTGAGATCAGCATCTTCTGGCTTGATAACTTTGGTCCGTTTGATGAGTTTCCAGCCAGCGTACACAGCAATGTCAATGAATACCAGAACGTAGTAGTACAGGAAACTGTCGACATCCCACCTGCCAGGCATAAACACACTGTACCCGATGACGCCCACCATGATTGTGCTGATCACCAGACACACGATTGCAGTAGCTGGTTGTGGGAAAAACTTCTTCGGCTTCAGAGGCATGGAAAACCTGTCAATCCCCTGAACTTTGCAAGCACGGTAGAAAAAGAGGTAAGTGATCATCATGAACACATAGTTCAAAAGAGTCGCTCCAGTGCAAATGTTCACCAGCCAGTTCAGTACAACATTGGAGCTACTGCCCAACTGCAGAAGAGAAAGGAGCGAAACAAGGATAACCGCTCCAACGCAAAAAATGGGGACTCCGGTCCTCGTGCAGTAAGCCATGAACTTTGGTGCGAATCCGTTCTTGGCCATACCATAGAGAGATCTGCTAGCACAGAACATCAGCGAGTTACCAGCGGAGAACGAAGAAAGCAAACAGCAGCCATTTACGATGTGCGGCAATACTTTGATCCCAAGGTTGTTCATCGAGATGACATAGGCTGAAACGGTTGCATCGGAGGAACCACTGCTAATGAGACCAACCAGGGTCTCGTCGTTGTAAGCAACAAGGCATCCACAGCTGATACATCCAATGATATAGAAAAACACCAGTCTGTAGATGACCGAGTTGTATGCCTTTGGCATGTTGACTCTTGGGTTTTCCGACTCTCCTGCACTCATCGAAACATACTCGACACAGACAACTGTTGCTGAAGCCTTGATGACACACTGAAGGAACCCGTGCCAGCGGCCAGTTGCGCCAGTTGTAAAATATTCTGCAAAGGATCCTGGATCCTTCCAATAGCGAAATCCAAACGCGTCGTGCTGAGGGTTTCCACCTACCATCGTAATGAAGGTATAGAACATGAGTCCAAAGGCAAGAAGGACCTTGGCAATGGCCAGCCAGAACTCAGATTCACCATACCAAGAGATAGGAGCCAGGTTGAGAGCAGCGTACAGGGCAATCTGGATACAAAATGTAATCGCCGGCGAATAAGAGTCTGCATCTCTCCAGTAGTGGATCATACCGTTTGTAGCTGTAATCTCGTAAGGAACGTACATCGCTTCCATCAAAACAAAGTTGAACCCAGTTACCATTTCCAGAGCAGGATCACAGACACGCCCTGCCATCACGATAAAGGGGGCGTCAATTGGAAGATACGCAACCATCTCTCCAACAGTCATCGTAATGGCCCAAGCAACAATACTCCAGAGGAAAAACGAAAGGAAGAGACTTCCCGGTCCACCAATGGCCAAAGTGATACCAAGCAAAATGAACATCCCTGTTCCAACAGAGCCGCCAATGGCAATCAGCTGAATGTGACGACTCCTCAGACGACGCTGAGTACCGGTGTGTTTCACCTGGAGATGGTCATTGGAACCAGAGCTCCCGTCGTTGACAGAGCCAACCTCAGCCACAACCACAACCTCCTCGGTCTTTATCTTTTTTTCTGTTTCGAGGGACATTTGCCTTTTGAAGACTCGAAAAAAGAAGCGAATCAAAGAAATGATTTGGGCAGTTGGTCAGGTTTTTATGGAGAGAAGCTAGGGAGGGTGTGTCTGCAACCACATACTTGGTAGATGCGGGCCGTTGATAACAGAATTTGGCCGGCCATGTGGTATCTGCATGTATGTCGGAACTTGCTTATTGCAGGTGTGCCTATTGGATTTCAGATTAAGCATCTTATCTATCTATGTTTGGGGAGACCGGGTCGTCAACGCTGATTTGTCGACCCCAAACACCGAGATTCAGCCCTCGCTGCCTGCGTGTTGTAGCTGCAGCCGGCGTCTTTGTGTATCACAGTCGCCATTTGAATATTTCTGCCTGCTTACCCCAAGGCTCGAGGCTAAAGCTTAGTTTTCTCGATCCTCGATAGCGGATGTGTCCCCATCAGGGCAATCTCCCAGTTTCCTCATTACACCATCATGCAGGTTGACCCTGCCTAATTGGGGTCTCAGATAACAACATCACAATCTCGAGGGTGGAGCTCGTGAAATGTTGGGATCGGTTGAAATCGGGGTTCGGGGAATCATTATTACAGCCTTAGTTGACCGATCCGTCGATGGTCAATTCAAGTATTTTGACCAAAAAATATTCGGAGCGCCAAAACTGATAGCGGATCCACCTTTTAAAAATGTAATGGCCACTCGTAATACTCTGTGATTCCTCGTACTTGTATATCGCCCGCAACGATATCTTGTGGTTCGCGACATCCGCCAGTTGTGGGTCTGGCTGATAGAAAGCCGTGCGGCTACAACATCAGTTTGGTTAGTACTGTCCAGGCTTTCTAAGAGCATCGATACTCGATGGCTCGGATTTGGCGAAATCCAGCTTGGCGGTGACATTTTCAGACCAGGCATTCAGACACGATGTGGGCGGCTCCATCCATGTCGAGTGGATCAGCAGAGGAAGAACAGTATTGGGAAAGTTCACGGGTTCCGGATCATTGAGAGAGCGTGGGGTAAATTCAGCATCGCATCCCATTTGCCCCTGGTATCTCTGAAGAGACATCTAAAGAGAACAGACTGTTTAAGCAGCCTCATTCTCTGAGAGAGGAGGGTGCACTGTTCCTTGTCAGGTTTGACTTGGTGGTTATGGTCTATAATGAACGGCCACCCAACTTCACCTACTCTGAGAGTGTTCTATCTACCTTTCAAATTTCTACACGATGATAATGGCTGAAAAGGGACCTGCAGGGCATCACTGGATTACCTGAATCTGATGCTTTTGAAGCTTTCGTGGCATAGACTCTCAGCAAAGACAGAGTAGCGTGAATGAGTTTGCACATCTTGCGGAGACCCGGCCAACTTGAACATGAAGCTCCACTGCGCTGGACAGGACCCAACTACCAGCCACTGTGCAAACGAAAGCTCAAGCTAGCGCTTGCTTTTATGAGTGCTGATAGCTTGAAACTAGTTCCTCTAGAGCACAGACGCTTGCCAATTTGAAATGACTGCCCGCAAATCTCTGCTGCAGGGCACTAATAAGAACACGAGCATAGTGTACTAACTCTGTGAAGGGCTTCTTCCATTACGTACTCCTGTTAGGTGGGAGCCAAAACGGCCCAAAAACCGTTCACAGTTGGAAACCACCTTATAAATATACATAAACGCCGACATGTACGCACATATCTCAGACCAGCGGTTTGATTCAGATATATAAACTAGATAATACACATACACTTTTTTTTGCTTGTATTAGGCAGTGAGAAAAGAGGGACCCGACCTCAGAAAACACACCTTCATGCTGTAAATCAAAAAAAAAAGAAAAACTTGTCATCACAGAGAGCCAAGGAAGTCCTCCTTGATACTCCCAATGGCATAAATTTCGTTAACATCCGTCCGTGTACCCACAATCTTTATTCTAACCTTGCTTCCTTTCACAATGAGTTGATCCTCCGACATGTACGCAGGTGGTGTGTTGTTAGGGTTAAACTTCATATCCGAAGGAATCAAATGTGTGCTGACGAACACACTGAGAGGACCGACATCAGCTAGAAACCCCATTTTATTGACAGAAGATACGATGGCATCTACCACTTCGCCCTTGAAAGGTTTCCACACCACTGCGCGGTACTTCACCTCAAACTCTGCAGATCCCGACGCCGGTATGATCTTCCCCTTGCCCACATCAATGCTCATGCAATCAAGCACGCAGATGATGTATCCGAATTGACCGGTGCACGTTCCCTCCATATCCGTCAGCAGCTTCTCCCTCAGAAACTGGTTCATCTGAGGACCGAAGTATGAAGGGTGCAGCGTGAGGTTCAGCGACAAATCTTTCTGCAAAGCAATGCGTTAGATACGTCGGGAATCAGTCTCTTGCATTTGATCAACTTACCAGGAAGAACATCTCCGGTGCGAATAAATATTGGCAAAGGAACCCTTTCGCTTTGGCCTTGAAATAATAGTTTCTTCGTTGTGTGTTCAAAAGACGAAGTACCGTGCGCATAACCATCGCGTGGTGCAAGTGACGGTTATGCAGAGCCTTTTGGCAAATTGTTGATCCTGAGGTCATAGGGCTGAGAATGATTGAACAAAAAAAAGTTATAGATTTCACCTGGCAACCCCGAAACATGTCAAATAAAATAGGCCAGGTAAGTCTTTTTGTGTGCTCTGTCCAATTTGAGTCATGTTTTACTAACAACATAAGACTGTGCTGTCTTTTGCCAGAGTTTGGCACCATGTCGATGTAGCCGAAGACCCAAGGACTGTTGGTCGCCTTGCGAGCCAGATCGCAATAGCTCTTATTGGAAAGCACAAGCCGGTAATGCATGCAACAGAGGATGCCGGCGACTACGTCGTTGTGTCAAATTGCTCTCATCTTAAGTTGTCGGGAAGCAAGTTTACAGAAAAGACGTACTGGAGCCATACCACCCGGCCTGGTTCCGGCAAGGCCACGCCTGTCTCGAAGGTGGTGCGCGACTTGGGACATGGAGAAATATTGAGGCGGGCCGTCAGCCGTATGCTCCCTAAAAACAGCCACAGAAAGACGAGACTAGAAAGATTAAAGACATTTGACGGGTCAGACCACCCGTACAAGAACAATCTCATAGCGTTTGCCGATGAACAACCGCTTGTGCAGCAGAGAATAGAGAGACTCGAGAAGAACAAAAAGATAATGGCGGATTTCGAAGCGAGAATGGCAAGCAGAAGCTAGAAGTACTCTCGCACACTGTACATATGATAAGACGACGTTATTCTATCTAGATATACAATAACCGTGGATATAAAAAAAATTGGCTTTTTTTTTCCTCCCCCTCTTTTTTTTTCTCTTGACTCTCTTTTTCACGCACGAACCGAAACACCAGAATGGTCGGCATACAACCTTGGAGCAATATTCATAGCCATCAACTCCTGGAAAAGAAGCTTGGCAGCATATGGAATGTGAATTTGGTAGATGTTCGTTTTGTTTTTGCACGAACGACACTCAAACTGACTCTTCTTGAGATTCGCAATCACAGTCATCAATCCACAAATGCCACAGACATGAACACGGAACGCATCCGAAGCCTCCATCAGTCTCTCCTTCAGGAATCCAGCAGCACCATGTGCAATCATACAATCTCTCTCCATTTCTCCGAAACGCAAACCACCATCACGCGAACGACCTTCGACGGGCTGTCTTGTGAGAATCTGCACAGGACCTCTGGCACGCGCATGAATTTTGTCGTCAACCATATGCCTCAATCTCTGGTAGTATGTTGGCCCAAAGAATACCTGCGCCATCAACTTCTTACCGGTGTGACCGTTGTACATCACCTCGAAGCCTCTGGATTGGTACCCGTTCTCTCTCAGCAGTCTCGATACTGCATCCACAGTGAGATCGGTGAATGGAGTAGCGTCACCTTCATAACCTCTGAGCGACGAAACTTTACTCAACAGACACTCGATCAAGTGGGCAACTGTCATACGAGAAGGAATAGCGTGTGGGTTGATGATAAGATCAGGCACGATTCCCTCTGCGCTGAAAGGCATGTCCTCGTTTCTATAAGTCACACCAATTGTACCCTTCTGTCCATGTCGAGAGGCAAACTTGTCTCCAATCTGAGGAACCTTGGTTGTTCTCATCCTAACCTTGACAAACTTCAGACCCTCCTGATTGGTGGTCAAAAGAACCTGATCGACAATACCATTTTCAGTGGTTCTCAATGGAGTCGAAGCATCTCTCTTGGTGTGGTACTTGGTGCGTTGTCCAAGCTCCTCTGTGTCAGGAGGAATTGGCACCGTCTTACCAATGATGATATCCTCACCAGATACTCTTTCACCAGGAGCGATCAAACCATCGTCGTCAAGCTTCTCATATGTTCCGTGCTTGAGTCTTAGAGTATTGCTTCTGAGTGGCTTTTCAAACTCCTCAACCACAGACATGCCACTCCTGCGCTCCTGATCCATATAGGATCTGAAGAACAAAGACCTAAACAAGCCACGGTCAATTGACGACTGGTTCATAATCATCGAATCTTCCTGGTTGTAACCCGAGTAACACGCAATTGCAACCACCGCGTTCTGGCCAGCGGGCAACTCCCTGAACTTCAAAAACTCCATCGCCTGGGTCTTGGCAAGAGGTTTCTGTGGGTAATATAAGATGTTGGCCATAGTGTCCATACGCACATTGTAATTCGTCAAAAACACACCCATTGCCTGCTTACCCATAGCAGATTGATATGTGTTACGCGGAGATTGGTTGTGGTCAGGGAATGGAATGATCGAAGCAGCAACACCAAGAATCATCGACGGATGAATTTCACAGTGCGTGAATGCATGCGTGCTCGTGTTCACAACAGACTTAATCCTCTGTGCTGGGTCCAGTTCAGCCTGTGCTACTGCATTCACATCGGTCGCTGGGGTGAAGTCTTCGGGAGACATTGCAATAAGAATGGTCTCCTCTTCCTCGGCATCCACATATTCAACAACACCATCTCTCACCAATGAGTGCCAGCCATAAGCGCTTTGGCCTTCATACTCTTCGTCTTCGCCATAGCTCATCGTGTAATCATCTGCGCGGTCAATAATCAAACGGCAGTGTTCCTTCCTCATTTTCAGCTGGCCCTTGGTCTCGCTTTCAGGATCATCATCCACGATGAAAAGAGGCCTGTACACTCTGCCAGCATCGGTGAAAATCTTGAGCTCCTTTTCTCTGATATCTCTGATGATAGAAACTTCTGGGGAAATATCACCCTTTCTGCGAAGTTGTCTCATCGTGTTCACAAGCAGAGCCGGCTCACGGTGAGTACCAAGCCACACACCGTTGAGGAAAACTCTTGTTGAGTTCACATGCTCACTGGTGTCATACTCTTCGAGTAACTCAAGACCCCATTCGCGGAGTAAAAAGTCGATAGGGCCAGAAGGCGACCCCACCGAAATACACGACATGAGAGACAAATTTTTAACCAAACCACAAGCTTGTCCCTCTGGAGTTTCAGCGGGGCACACAAGGCCCCAGTGCGTATTGTGTAGTTGACGTGGTTTGGCAATCTTACCGTCTCTGCCGATTGGGGTGTTGGTTCTTCTCAAATGCGAAAGAGTGGACGAGTATGTGTAACGGTTAAGAACCTGGGAGACACCAGCCCTGGAACTCATCGCCTTCTTCTGCTCACCCCAGTTTCCAGTGGCCAACGAATACTTCAGGCCAGACGTGATAGTTGTGGACTTCACGGCAAGAGTCAAATTGAACTCCTTGTTTGTCTCGATACATTTTTGCATGTAACGGTAAATGTCTCTCGACAACTTCTTGAACAGAACCCTGAACAAACTGGCCAAAAGAGGACCAGCAAGATCCAATCTCTTTTTACCAAAGTGGTCACGATCATCCGGTTCTTTTCTTTCCAGTGCGCACAAGAGCAGCCTGTTAACAATGTAACCCAAGAAAAATGACTTGCTTGTTTCACAACCTTCCTCTTGACTGATATGTGGAAGAAGCTCCTTCTGCAAGATCTCCCGGGCAAATTGGATACGTTTTTCCTTTCTGATACCGATGGCGTTTCCTCTTCTGCCTATGAAGTCAAGAGCAACTTCTCTGTCTTGGATGAGGAATCCTTCCTCCACACATGGCTTGAGCATTTCCAACATCTGCCAATCGTTTTGGTCGTAGCAAATATGCTCGAGAATCTCACCATCGGGCACGACACCGAGCGCTCTGAAAACAATGACAATAGGAATGTCTTGTTTGATGAACGGAAGCGTGGCCTTGATGGTCCTGCCAATACCCGCACCTCCACCACGGCCCTTTTCGCCACCACGCATGAGCTTAACCTGCATGCTACTAATCAATCTGGAACCCTTCTCCAAAGCAGACCTGATTTCGGCGACATGCGAGATGGGAGAAGGAGCAGCCTTCTTGAACACTTGCACAATGTTCGCGGCACTGCGCTCTTGTGCGATCAAAACCTTCTCCGAACCGTTGATGACAAAGTAACCTCCCATATCATAAGGACACTCTCTGACATCGTAAAAATCAGATTCGCTAAGTCCGTTCAGAGTACAGAATTTGGAACGCAACATGATCGGTACTTTACCAATGTAAACTTTGGTGGTTTCACCTTCGAGCTGCGCCTGTGTTGGCTCGGGCAAGATTTCACCTCTGCGTTCAGCCTCGATCTCACCCTCTCTTCTCCAATCGCCCGTCGCGGTTGGATCATTCTCGTCATCTATACTCTCCAGCACCCTCTTGGTCATTTCAATGTACATGGGAGAAGAGTATGTTAGATTTCTTAGTCGAGCCTCTTGTGGCAACATCGTGTGAGTGGTACCATCCGCTTCAGTCATCGTGGGCCTCGACAGGTAGATTTTTCCGAAGGAAATCTCATAGCGTCTATTGATATCGTCATCCTCGCGGGTGTGCTGCGCGGGTTGATCAAGAACAAGTCTTGGGTCCTCCATCACGAGCTCCTGGATTGACGTCTCGATAAATTCATCGAAAGAATCCAGCTGCTGTGACACCAATCCCTTCTCTTCGAAGAATGACGAAATCACCGTCCAACAGTCTTCTGTTGTGATGATCTCATCAATCCCGTACACATCCTCCTCGTAATCTATGTGTATCAGTTAGTATTTATCACTCGGTATTTCACCGAATACCCAAAACGCGTTCGGTTGTCTCTTGTTGGAACTTACCCAAAGACATGGCTCAAGCTGGCGGTCAACGGCAACGGTATAAGCACACGTGAGACAGATGCTCTATATATACAAACGGGCAAATCGGTATAAGCCAATATACAAAATGCCAGACACCACCTTCTTGCGATGAAGACAGGGGGGATGCGAGAATGAGGTAGACTTTGAAGTGTCGTATATGAGTTTGTTCACTCTCTCTTTCACGAGTTTGTGTCTTTTTGCCGCAGTTCGGGGCAAGTTGAAAACTGTAAAGACACGACCATACTAAAGATCAGCCACAAGTTGGGAAACACCACCGGGGATAGTGGAAGCTCTGCAGTAAAAAAACACTGGATTTTTAATCAAAAGCAGTATCAGTCGAAGAGATCCGGTTTTATATCCTGCTCTTGGGTTTAGACGGTTGTCTGTTTGAGTTCATTTCTCACTCACAGAACAGCGGCGTATCCGGGTAACTGCTCTTGATCTTTCATCTCGACAAAAAAAAGACGACACAAGTATAATCAAGAACTACGGTGAAGCCACCTGCTAATCAACGCAATGGGGTTTCTAGAAAATGTTGTCGTCCTGCAGAGGAGGACGATGGCAACTGTTCTGAGGAAGAACAAACCTGCGCCCAAAAGCAAGTCACAGCCTAGGGCTGTTCTTTCCAAGAAGGTTTACGACAGGACTCTTCAGAGTCTCGAGAATGACGAGCCTCACTTCAGGGTTGGTCGCAAGAAGCTATACTTTCCCAATGCTAGAGTTACGTTACTGAGACCAAATGCGAAGCACACACCATACCAGGCCAAGTTCATCGTGCCCAAATCGTTCAACAAGCTGGACCTCAGAGACTACCTTTTCCACATTTACGGTCTCAGGGCGCTCAACGTTACCACACAGCTCATGCCTGGAAAGTTTGTGAGGTCACTACCCATGCCCTACAGAACGCGTTATAGAATGCCTCAGATCAAGAAGATGACTATCGACATGGAGGATCCATTCGTGTGGCCCGAGCCTCAAAATGAGTTTTACAAGGGCCAGCAGGAGCTGAAGGAGGAGACGACACAATACGCTGACGACAGGAATAGTATGGGATCGGATAAGGCCAAACCGTCAATGGCATTTGGCGGTATTGTGGATCCTAACCCACGTCCAACCAACTTTATTCCTAAATTAGTGGAGAAACAGATGAAAAACAAAAAAGTGCGCGCTAGAAATGGTTACTGGAGAGAGCGTGTTGAAACGTTTGTCACACAACACATCAAGTTCTAATCAAACGACGTCCTGTATATATTAGCACACAGCCAGAGAAGCAATAGACACTAATTTGTGTTTGTACATGAAACAGTAGAAAATCAACTAAAAACATAAAACCCTACCCAGTCATCCAAAATGGCGAAGATCCTTTCACCCCCAAATCCTGAATAAGAAACAAAAACAAAAACAAAAACAAAAAAATCCCAGCTCTGATCTCTTGGTATCACTCGGAGGCTGCTTGCTTGTTGCCAGTCCGCCTGAACCAGCCGCCGGAGCCGGCACTCGAGATCCTCGGTCTTGCTGTACCAGAAACTGACTCTGCGTCCTTTGATCCCAAGACTGGAGAATCCAATTCCTCACTTGAACCACTCGAGTCCTGCAAGTCGTCCTTGTTTACGACATCAAAGTCCTCCAAAGGCGAAGTAGAAGCGGTCTCGGGTGTGACAAGAGGAAGAATGGAAAAGAGAGACTTGAGAAGCAAAGGTGCTCTAAACGACTGAACAGCAGTTGCGGGGGCAGATTCTGCCTGCCTCACGTATGGAGCAGTTGCATTTGCCTTTTCCTTTGGAGTTGATGTTAGCCAGACGTCTCTGACAATGTAAGCCACAGAGCTGGCAAACCCTGTCTCCTTGTTGGGCTGCTCTGATGAAATTCCAACATAGTTCTTGACATAGTTCAAGGAAGTAGACTGGTCATCCTGATTGGTCTCGCCGTCTCCAAACACTTTGAATGACTCTTTCCCACCCAGAAAACGGTCAATTGAGATGTTGAACACCCTGATGGCAATAATTTTGGATTTGGCAAGTGCAGCAAATACAACAATGTCCCAATTTTCAATCCTCTTGTCCATCTGCGCAATCCAGGGACTCAGATACAGTCTCCAGATAAACACAGATCCATTCACCTTAGCCGCAGCTTTCTCGCTAGGGCGGCCCATCATCCATGACGCGCGGCCGCCAGGCACATCCGACGTGACTCGATTCAAATCGATAAGGGGAAGCGCAAGCCAACATTGGAAATAGAGTCCTGTCAAGCTACCAAATGGAACCAGACTAGTCAAGAACTGAACGGTGGGTATTGACGAAATCTTCAAAACCAGGCACAGCACAATCCAGTAGACGAGCCACTGGTGCTGGTCGGTGGCACCCCCATATTGTTCGGATGTGGGGTCTGCAACAGCCATGCACTTGTACGACTGGTAAAGTGGGAATACGAGAGAGACCAATAGCCCAATCAGATTGAACAGTGTCGCGAACATGATACAGTAATATATGTAAAAACCAGAAGGCTTAAGAAGAGAAATCCAGTCAAAGCAAGAGCACCTTTTTCCTATCGTCCTCACCGCGGTCTCTTGCCCCAAGCGATAACCGAATTGAGTGACGCACGCAAGTATCTCCTCCTTTTTTACTAGTACACCGCCCAGTCATCTATATACTGGACAAGGTCCGTTAACATGGCCCGTGTTTCATCGGGGTTGGCTACCCAGACCGTGCATCCACTGAGACGCGCCCTGAAGTCGTTGGCCCCTAAAGCGGCAAACTGGTCGCCGACGTGAAGTGTATTCCGGGGCAGCACATTATCCTCGATCGATAGGAACTTCTGTAAAACCTGCACTCCCAATGACTTATCTCCTATATCAACCCAAACGTCATTGCCTCCATTGAATGCACATACCGTTATGTTTTTCGCTGGCGGGAAATTGCTCAATTTCCTGTCGCACCTGAGGACAACTTCCTCCAGCTGTTCTCTCCACAAACGGATCCCGCTCAGGGGAATTATGCCAACGCCACGTTCTTTGCGCAGCACCTGGGCAGGCAATGACAGTTTGAAAATGAGATCAGTCATGATGTTCTCTGCAAAATCGAGCGTCTGTGTGATGTCTGACTCGTTCCAGTTCAGCATTGATTCAAGAATCCAAGTGTCTTTCTGGACAAACACCAGTCTTTGTGTCTCGGTACTGTATCTGAAGAGATAATTGGCCTCTCCACCCATCACCAACAAGCTCTCGCGCTGCTTATCAGTCAAGATCTCAGACTCTCTAACTGCATCCACCAATCCCTTCAAACGTCCGTAGTATTTATCGCCAGATGGATCGCTGTAACCTGCCGCGGTGACAACGCCAATATAGAGTCCTTTACTCAAAAGAGCCAAGAGCCATGGAATGATCGGTGAGTCTGCTTCCATCGAATGGCCATCCTCGTACAGCGTAACGTCTCCATCAAACGTGACGAGTTTGAGTCTGCTAGTTGTGTTTGGGGTGTGGAAGCTTGTGGAGAGCTCCAGTATTTGCGCCGTATTGAGAATCACCCTGATGTCGTTGAAACTGGGTGCAACGAGTCTTCTCTTGGAAATTGTCCTACGCTCATCCTCTATATAGAACGCCTTCTCCAAGGGTAATCTGGTGAAGAAACTACCGATGCTTGGTATAAGCTGTTTCAGCCTAGCGAGCTCTGGAGTTCTCTGCAGTTGCATTTCGACTAACTGAAGTTAGTGACAAAAATTTTGAGCTTCTAAGTGTATCACATACGCTGGTCATCAATAAGCCTCTCGATATCAAAGAAAATCTCAGCGTATCTCCTCTTTGCATCTGCGTTCGTCTTAATCTCATCGACCGAAGATATTCCGTTGGTTTTGACGGCATGGAGAACAAAGGGCACCTGGCAGTTAGTTAGCATTAGACTGATCGACGGAGACAAACAAACATACAGCCAAAAGACCCTTGATCCATTCAATTAGGCCATCTCTGCGGTGCTGCTTCAGGGCGTCTAGAAGTGGTTAGCTGGCTTTCCATTTGCTCAGTTCGATCGGAACTTACATTCAACGCGGTATCTGTAAGCTCTGTTAGTATTCGTTCGAGTTGCTGAAAATTATCATGCCATACCTCGAACTCATTTGATTATCGCCTATCGGTGTGGTTGCGGTCCTCCTCATGGGATACACTAATCTTGAAGCTATTTAGCCGGGGCTGTCCAACAATGTTACCCGGCTGAAACTACCTACTCCTCCACAAAGGACGAAAAGCACACTCAAAAATATTAGAATTAAAGCTTTATAGAATGGTGATAACTTCTCATATACATTTAAGCAACCTCAACGTTGTCCTCGATGACAACCTTGATGTTGCCGTTGCTAGGATCGCTCGAGGTCTGCATCGCCTTGTCGGCCTCCTCAAGTGGGAATCTGTGAGTAACCAAGCTGTCAACCTTGATAACCCCGTTGGCAATGAGGTTGATCACAGCAGGCCACGAGTCGTGGTATCTGTTGATGAACTTGACGTCAATTTCGGCAAGCGAAAGGTGCATGAAGGGGAAGTTGTTGATGTCACCTTTACCCACACCAATAACAGTCAGACAGCCGGAACGTCTGGTGACAAACGCACCAACAATGATTGAACTCTCGACACCAGTGCACTCGAGCACGGTTGGTGGCTGGTCGTATTCACTAGGCCCAAAGATCTTTCTGATCTCCTGGGCATTCTCGCGGTTTGTCAACTTTGTGCTCACCTGGTAAGTCAGCACTTCAGGCACAAGCGTCTTTGCAAAATCCAGTCTCTCTTGCGAGATATCGGTAATCAACAACGGTGTGGCACCAGAAGCCTTGGCCAGCAAGAGCGTACAGAGACCGATAGGGCCGGCACCGGCAATCATCGCAGCCTTGCCGAGCTTGATGTCGGATCTCTCAATACCGTGGTAGGCAACGGAAACTGGCTCGACAATAGCACCTTGGGCGTAGGACATGGAGTCTGGCAGTTTGTGTACAAATCTCTCATCGTGGGTCTTGAATCTCTGCATGGTTCCGTGGTATGGCCATACAGAAGAAAACTCAACCTCGCTGCAAAGGTTGTAGTCTCCCTGCATACATAGGAAACAGCGGCCACATGGGAGCTGAGGCTCAACAGCCACTCTGTCGCCAACCTTAACTTTGGTAACGTTTTCACCAACCGCAATAACGTCTGCACTTGCTTCGTGTCCGAGAATACAGTTTCCGAGCACCTTCAATTCACCGATCTGACCAGCTTTCCAAAAATGAACGTCCGAACCACAGATACCCGTGCATCTGATGTGGAGCAAAACCTGGCCTTTGGCCGGTGTGTCGACGGGGGCTTCGACAACCTCGATCGTGCGGTTCGCAGTAACCTGCAAAGAAGGGTTTTTCTTCTCAATCTTGAGAGGAGAGTATTGGATGGGAGCAACCATTGTAATGAAATATGTAGAGTCTGGTCGGGATAGAAACAGCGACTATAATTTTTTCGAAGTTTTTCAACACTTGATAGGGATCATACTGAGTGTTTATATACCTAGTAATGTGGGGTTGGGCACAAGGCCTAGAGGGGTAGTATAAACGCAAAACGAACAACAAATTTTTTGCAGCTCACGGAATTCCCAACGTGGAGACGTTGCAGGGATTTATTTGTGGAATTCTTTCTTGGTAATCCCCAGAGGTTTTCCACGTCTGCAGTGCGTCTCTCTGTATTCCAAGCCGGGGTAGAGCAAAAAAGAGTCTGCCGGATCGATGTATACCACTTCCCGATGGGGAAAGGTTCGCGGCGGAGGACATCGAGAGGTGTTCCGAGGGAGTGTCACAGAAGAGCTACGCCTACTCTTCGTCTTTTGCTCAACTGGCCGAACCACGACTGTTTTGAGTCTCTGGGATGGGGTAGTCTCGGTCACTTTTCAGTAGTTCTATATCGGTTGCAGTCTGCTCCGGCGAATCTGGTCTCTCCGGGTCACCTTGCGCCTACGGAGGAACTGCATGGGCTCTACTATCGTCCACGCAGTGGTGTGTGCCTGCTTTTGAAGGCAAGGCCCAGATAGATAATATACACTCGCATATTAGGTTTTGTTCATCTATGTTCTTGCAGGTGACGGTTGTTGTTCTCGAGGCTGCTGAATCCTGGCGTGGCGGGATTGTGCCCAACGGTCGCAAAGGGCGTGCGCCGCGCAGATTACTCTCGACCTTGATTGTAAGCAACAGAGATAGCGGACTTCTCTTCTCTTTGTCGGTTAAATGTGAATCAGCATCGGCCTCGTTTTGAATAAAAAGCACCAATCAGCTGAACATGACTTTGCTTCCTATAAACCTGTTCCGTATGTCTAGGCGCAGCATCCTTACACGGAGCAGAGCTTTGCTCTTTTCCACCGCCCAAGGGACCCGTGATATCGAGCCAGTACAGCAATATCAGAGAACACCAATAGACTCGGAAGTGCTTCCTCGTCATACTTTTCGAAGGGATCGGTTAGAGCGCATGCGGTTGGATGTCAAGCCATTTTCCGATTTCCTCACAGACAACTTTGAGAGACACCACAACTACCTTCGGATATCGATCACTGAGAGATGCAACTTGCGGTGTGTCTATTGCATGCCTGAAGACGGTATCGAGCTGTCGCCATCAGAAAAGCTTCTCACTACCGATGAGATCTTGAGGATAGCGCGAATCTTTGTCTCTGAGGGAGTGACTAAGATTAGACTTACTGGAGGAGAGCCAACTGTTAGGAAGGACATTGTGGAACTTGTTGAGAGACTGGGGGCTTTGGAAGGAGTCCAAGATATATGCATAACGTCCAACGGGCTTGCACTCCACAGGAAACTGCCTGCTCTTTTCAAGGCAGGACTCACATCGCTGAATTTGAGCCTAGACACCTTGGTTGAGGGCAAGTTTCTTTTGATCACGCGCCGAAATGGGTTGAATGCAGTAATGAAATCTTTGCACAAGGCTATTGAGCTCGATTTGCCTCGGATCAAGCTGAACGTTGTTGTTATGAAGGGGGTCAACGAAGATGAAATTTTGGATTTTGTCGAACTCAGCAGAAACTCCAAAATGGAGGTGCGATTCATCGAATATATGCCGTTTGGTGGCAACAAATGGGAAAACGCCAAAATGGTGACTTATGATGATATTTTGACGAATATCAAAGTGAGGTATCCAGACATCGAGAGGTTGTCCCATAAATATGGCGACACGGCCAAGGTGTTCCAGATACCAGGGTTTGAAGGAAAAGTTGGGTTTATCACTTCAATGACTGAGAATTTCTGCTCAACGTGTACCAGGCTTAGGATTACAAGCGACGGCAACTTGAAGGTTTGTCTCTTTGGTAATGATGAAACTTCCCTGAGAGATTTAATAAGGCAGGGCAATACCGACGAGCAACTACTGCAGGCTATAGGTACAGCAGTTAAGGCTAAGAAGGAAAAGCACGCCGGGCTCGGCGAGCTCGAGAATATGCCTAATCGTCCAATGATTCTGATCGGTGGGTAGGTTTAGAAACGTGTTATTTTTTCTTCATTTTGAGATATGGATTACTAACACATACAGATGATCTGCTCAATAATGGTGATGCTTTTTTAACAGCAGGAGCCCCTTGGCTCTCCGCAACAGACAATGCCTTTTCAAGAGCAGGAGCTCGCTGGTTCTCTACTTCGCGGTTTGTCACCAAAAAGCTGACACATGTGAATAGCAAGGGTGAAGCCAACATGGTTGACATCCACGAAAAGGATGTTACGCACCGCGTGGCCCGCGCTTCTGGCTCTATTGTGTTTTCCTCTCCAGAAGCTACTGCATTGATCAAAAGCAATAATAACAAAAAGGGTGATGTTATCAGCGTCGCTAGAATAGCGGGTATCATGGGTGTCAAGAAAACCTCCGAAGTGATCCCGCTATGTCACCCGATTCAAATCACAAAGATAAAGGTTGATCTGAACCTTGTGGATGACTCTACGGTTGGTTGTGTCTGCACCGTTGAGTGTGACGGCAAGACGGGTGTCGAAATGGAGGCAATGACCGGGGTCAGTGTGGCTCTCTTAACTATATACGACATGTGCAAGGCCGTTGACAAGAGAATGGTGATAAAGGAGGTGCTCGTTGAGCATAAACGCGGCGGGAAGAGCGGAGAATTTAATTTGTAAAGAGGCCATAATAGACAAATGTCCAAAAACGGACACAACCGGCTTATCGGTTTTCGTGGCTGGTGCACTACCCCGGCCGGCTCGCCGGTGGGTGGCTCAACCGGGAGGCAAGATGACCTCCTGGAAAGGCAGGAAAAAAAAGCGTGAAGCTGTCATGGTATTTATAAACAGCTGTCTTTTCTCTTGTGAAACAATAACAACATCCATCAACCATCTATAATAGATTTTCAAAACGCAAATATTCAAACATCAACAACAAACAAAAAACATGGGGTGCTGTTGCGACTGTATACTGGTGGTGATTGCCATATTCTTCCCACCCTTGCCTGTGTGGATTAGAAGGGGTCTCTGTTCGTGCGACTCGCTGATAAATATCGCCTTGTGTATCTTGGGATACGTGCCTGGGTTGATTCACTCGTGGTACATTATTGCTAAATATCCAGAGTACAGGTATGTGCTACTGGATGAGGAGCAGACGGTATTCTTTCCTCCGCAGCAACAGGCAACCTTGAACCAGCCTCCAATGAGCCCACCTTTCCAACAACACGCACCAGTGAGACCTGCCTCGAGAATAAGAGATCTGTCACCATTGTCCAGATCTCCAGCTGCTGACCATATCGAGCCAGCCATTGGTTCGTCTTCTCAAGATTATGGAGCCGTGAGTGGCAGCGATCCTGTCCCTAAAGATGCGCCTCCCACTTATGAGAATGTGATGAACGAGACGTCGAAACAGTTCAAATGAAGACGAAATAGTGGAGTAATTGGGTCATTCAATAGGGTTTGTGATTAATATATAAAGTAATTGTTTTACTCGGTAGTTTCCTACTCAATCGCTGAGAGCTCAGGTCAAGGTGCCCGAAGCTCGAATAGTAGGCCACCACCACCGGAATGACGCATGGCAATGTCAATGTATCCCCGATATTGGTTGCAGGTCAGGCATTTCAGCTCAGATGCTGGGTGGACCGTTTCTTCGGTACTGACTGTACAAAAGTCCAAGTTTGAGGCTAGATGCCGAGTGCTTACGTCCAAAGACGAAATCCCCCATATCCTCGATGAGTTGATAGCTACAACAAAGACGCTGTCCAAGGCGTCGCATCCGTTGATGTATGCATGGAAAACGGCCACAAAACCTGAGGCAGTGCGAAGAAAGTCCAAAAAGGAGAGCTGCGTGATTGAGCAAGGGTCTAACGATAACGGTGAAGGTGGTTCTGGCATGAGAATCATGGGACTTTTGGACCGGACAAAACTCGTGAATGTCATTGTCGTTGTGAGTCGCTGGTACGGTGGTACGCCCTTGGGTCCTGCTCGCTTCAGATGCATCAGCGACGTTGCTACAGAGAGTTTGGATAAAGCCGGGTTTCTAAAGCTTCGAAGCGACCCATACTCTGACCCTCTACAAGCCGTCAGATCCAAGAGCTAAATAGAAGAGACGTTTTTACCTTCCGTTGGCTGTTCACGCTTACTAAGCTACCGCCTCAGTCGGATTTATGAGACAGATTCGGCCAAAAAGTACATAGATAAGATTACTATGATCGAGGACATTTCGCTATATATTCTCCAACGGCCCACTGAAAATGTGGGAAGTACTCCTCGGAGACCAAGCTTTTACGATGGTACAACCACTGCATATCAGCGCTGCCAGTTTGGCAGACCAGCAGATCGAGTCGTTTCCAGATGAATCTTGCGGCAATGTCACCTGGAAGACGTTGATTTCGGCGGATTCGACACCGACAGACACTTTTACCGTTGGAATTGGTTACTGTGCCTTGGGCCAAGAGCTCGTACATCATAGACACGCACACGCCGAGATCTACCACATCACCCGAGGGAAAGGGATTGTTTTCGTCGACGGGGTGGAATACGCGGTCGAAAAGGGGAGCGTGGTGTTCATTCCTGGAAACTCAAAACACGGTATCAAGAACAATGAGGAAGAGCAGGTCGAGTGGCTGTATGTTTTTGCCGCGGATAGCTTCGCTGATATCAAGTATCGCTTTCACGACGAATAACTTATCCATTAAATATCACAACTTTGGTCTATAGAACCCCTCAACGGCGGCAAAGTCCGCAACGATTGTGGCATTGTTGTGCGTTTGCAGGTACGTGCTAGGAACCTGCGCATCAACTTTCCCAGCGACAGTTTTCTTCAATGCACTCTGCTTACCCTTTCCAAGAACAATGATCACAACTTCGTCTGAGTTGTCGAGTACAGTCGAGATCCCCACAGACAAAGCGTATCTGGGCACTTTGGACTCATCATTGTCAAAGAACCGGCAGTTTGCTTTGATTGTACTTTCCACGAGTGACACCCTTCTTGTTTTGGAGTCTCTAGTTGATCCAGCCTCATTAAACGCAATATGTCCCTCTGGACCCAAGCCACCCATAAACAGGTGGATGCCACCGTAGCTCTTGATCTTGGCCTCATACGCAGCACACTCAGCCTCCACGTCGTCTGTCAAACCATTCAGTATATTGATATTCTCCGGCTTCATGTTGATATGGTCAAAGAGGTGCTGGTGCATAAAGTAGTGGTATGACTGAGGATGCGATGGTTGTAGGCCGAGGTACTCGTCCATGTTGAAGGAGACAACGTTGGTAAAATCCACGTTTCCCTTCTTGTACTGTTCCACTATCCGCGCATACACTCCTTCGGGGGAAGATCCCGTGGGCAGCCCTATGACAAACGGCTTAGAGGCCGTTGGCTTAAAAGCATTGATCTTTTGCACAATGTAGTCTCCGAGGTACTCAGAGGCCTTGGTAGGGTTCTCAAAAAGTTCAACACGCCTATAACTGTTAGTTTGGGCTATCTATAAGTAGATGTCAATGATATCGTACATTTTGGACTATTCAATGTTTACTGTCTGAAATATTTGACATTGCAACAGGTGGACGGTGAAGGGGGTCTTTATAAAGATAGCGATGCTCATCGCGAGTTCCGATGGAACGTTACGTGAGTCACGCACGACGCCGCGGCCCGCTGTCAACCAGATTGTTAGTTACATGCGATAGTTCTTTTCTGCGAGTAAGTTTGTTTTTATTTTTGATGCAGATTTTTCACGTCCGTCTGAAGAGAAACTTATCCTTGCAGCGGTACCGTCTCTCTTGCCGAAGATATGGCCAATTCAGGGATCAGAGACAACAGACAAAGTGCAAGAAGTATAGATCACAGCTACATGTGCAGACTCTCTCGAGTTTTGTTTCCGAGTACAAAGGTTGGGCGTGCCTCTTTTATCTGCAGCTAAACAAAAACAGAAGGAGGCTTCTGGAGGATCTCGTCAACTTCCTTGAGCTCTGCTTCTCCGTTCTCGGCTGTCCACTCCTCGTACTCCTGCTCAGTACCAACAGGTCTTTCAGCGAGAGCAAGGACTCTGGCAATGTGTCTGACAGAAGTCTCGCTCCAGTAATCAAACGTGAGTCCATGCAGAGTCCGTCTGTTGTCCCACAGCAGAACAGTGCCTGGCTCCCATCTAGCTCTCATCTGTAGATCCTGAGACGTAGTGATGTGGTTCTCGAGAAAGTCCAAAAGCTTCTCGCTCTCTTCTTCTTTCAGACCCACAATGCGCTGTCCAAACGACCTGCTCAGATACAAACCCTTCTTTCTCAATACAGGGTGCCATCTGACAATTGGATGAATAGAGTTGTAAAGTGGGCGTCTTCTGATTCTGCCCTCGATCTCCGAGTCTTTCTTTCCGTCTGTTGCTTTGTGGGCAACCTTCAATCCCTCCAGGAGTTTTTGAAAAGTTGGCGATAAACGTTCGTAAGCCTCAATTGCATCTGCGAACAAGGTATCACCACCGCTTGAGGGCCCTTCAAGTAATGCAAGCAGTGAAATACCCGGTGGTTGTAGCTCGTAGGTCGTGTCACCGTGCCAATGGCTTGAGACAAGTCGACGCTCGTAATAGTCCGTCCTGGACATACTGGCTCTGCGGTGCAAAACATGGAGCTCGTGAGTGCCTAGCGGCGAGCCACTATCTGGCTGAACGTGCAGGGGACCAAAATGTCTACCCCAATCGGCCAAGTATGCTGGACCATGGTTCGCGATGTCCTGGTTGCGAAAAATAACAACACCGCGGCGCTCGACAAGCAGGGCCAAGTCATCCTTTGCGGCATCGGAAAGGGAGGACAGCTGGATCGAGCCATCGTACTCCGACCCCAGCTTCGGCGTGATTGCAAAGTGCTTGATTTCGCCCTTGGCTTCGGCATACAGTCTCTCATACTCTGCATCGCCAAAGAGACCACGGTCAAGATGCTTAAATGGCTTTTGTATTGGGAACTTCTGCTTGGGATCCCACGCCGGTAAGAAGTCTGGGTAAACTGCAGTTTCTCTGTCTTTCTTCGACCTCACGTAGATTCCATCTTCATTGATCTCATCCTCTTCGTTAAAGTGGATAACATTCACGGATTTGGCACCCGTAGGGGTTGGCTGAAAGGGACTCGAAACGGCAGAAGTAGCTATTGACGACATTGCTGTATGTTATGGTTTTGTTTTCTGTGTGTGATGAATTGAGGAACCTAGGAGCAGGTACTTATATTCATGTCGTTTCATTTCCGGGCAGACCCCGACGTTATCTGAGGTCGAATCTTATCTGTGGAGAAGCTCATCTGAAAGTGTGGCCATGAGGTCATAGATGTGGCTTCTCCGTCCAGCTGGGGTTCTGTTTTGCGGCGTATTGACGATGATCGCATGAATGGCCCTGGGAGAGTTTATTTCTTAAGCAAAACCTTTCTTGTGCTTTAAGCGATGACCATTGAGGCCGGTGAGTAGCGTCGCTCTCGGGGATGGCTTCAGGGGTTGATCTGAGGGCGTATTACTGTGCTGTGATGCCCAAGCTGAAAAAGTTGATCCAGGGCAGCGACTGCAAACCAGCGAGTGTGCTTTTTTGGGTAACTGCAGTGATACCTCTGAGATAAAATCTGATACAAAAGTTGTGAGTTTTTATTTTGTTATAGCACTTTTGCTTTTCTGCTCTGCAGGGGCCTTGGAGAGTTGATCTGTGTCTGTTTGTGGCAGTTCGCGGCTCATCATAGCTGCCTACACAGAAACCATAAGCAGCTTGCCAATACTCGAGTAGTGGCGAAATGCAAATCGACGGGGTGGACATATATTAGTTAATGTTTTTTGAATAGTTTTTGCTCAAAATAAAATTGGAAGGGGTGTAGAAAGTGGGCTATAGGGTGGGCTCTAATTTAAAATGGGGATGGTGACAGGTTTTCAGCAAGGTGTTCTCATTGTTTTGTAGCGTGAATAACGTGTGAGTGTAGCTTAGTTCGGAGTTTTCAGCTCCAAAGAAACCCTCTGTAGCCTAGTGGTTACGCGAAGATCCTGTGGACGCGGAGGAAACCGCCGAAGGCGTTACTTTCCGCGGCGTCAGAGCAATGGAAAACCAAGAGATGAATAATCTCGATTCTACATAGTAATATCTAGCACCGCAAGGTCGCACGTCTCAAAGCGGAAACCTCCAATCTTCACCGTACGCTGGTTTTCACGCACTAAATTATCACAGGGAAACAAATTTTTCTACACAGTTTTTATTGCGAAACAAAAATATTCACTTACGGGTCGGTAGCGGCAGTATAAGAGAAGCCGGCCCATGTCGGAGCTGCAGGAACTGGGCTGGGGCTGTAGGTACAGCTCTGTTTTCATTGGTTTTCATACTCTGGATCTACGAACTGGCAAGGTTCAAAGGCTTGAGAACTGAGGCAGCAGTCGCAGAAAGTGCTCTAATACGCTCGATAAAGTCGTGTACCACTCGTGTTTCACGTAACATTCCGTGCACCAACCAGGATTTTGTATGGCACATTCAGTACATGTTTTTATCCACTTTCAGTGTAGTTGTTGCTGGTTCATTGACAGGTATGAGTATTTCAGATGCTCCGAATTCATATGCAAATATAAAATTAGCAGTTTCAAAAAGAGAAGTTTTGGTTTTTTGTGAGAAGGTCTGTTTTTGCAGATTTGTTCGTCGGTGTACAGTAATAAATTCGTAGTTAATTGATGTTAAATGTTTTTTTGAATGGTAATCAAAGACAAAAGTGGAAAAAAAGGTGAATCAGTTGTAAGATCTCGGGTGAATTGCAAAACAAGGGTGCAGTTGCCAAACAGCAAGTGTGGGTAGATTTTTTTGTTTTGGTTTGTATGTGGTGGCAACAGGGTATTTCGAGGGTGTAGAGCTTTTGGGGTCCTCCGCGCAAGAGCGTAGCGATGTGCGTGGGGACCTGCGTTCGAGGGTGTAGAGGTTTTGGGGTCCTCCGCGCAAGAGCGTGGCGATGTGCGTGGGGACCTGTGTGCCCAGAG